>JASEVX010000003.1:15869166-15976666 GCA_031761405.1 Serripes groenlandicus | reverse complement strand
TGAATGTAAATACATGTATGTATGTATGTTGTATATATATGGGCCGGTGGCCTAAAAATACAATTAACTTTGAAACATGAGCAGGAAGT
This sequence comes from Serripes groenlandicus, assembly GCA_031761405.1. Lineage (NCBI taxonomy): Eukaryota > Metazoa > Mollusca > Bivalvia > Cardiida > Cardiidae > Serripes > Serripes groenlandicus. Next base: position 15,976,577 of record JASEVX010000003.1, on the reverse strand, counting down.
GTTCACACTAGGTTACGGTTTATAAGTGAATATACAGGCGCGTATAAGTTTTAAATCGTTGCAACATTAAGATATTACAAGATGTATTCACAGTTGATATTATAAGCTAGCATATTCTGACTGAATTTTTTTTAACATACTTCAAAAAAGATCATTTTCACAAACACTGTTTGATTTAAGGCTTATTTGTTTACGTTACTAGTAATTGTAACGTGACCACCTCCGTCCCGACACATATTGGCATCGTCATAGCAACGTAAAACAGCTACTTTGTTCAAAATGTAACGTAATGCATTATCATCGACCGTTTATGTAATACTCGTATATATAATACATTTACCATTGAATGTATAATACACGTGCCAGAGTTATTATATATCGTGAAGGATATACATTATTGGTAAAAAGCAAGTGGGGCTAAAGTGTCAGAATATGTATTTAGATTTATATAACATACACGCGTACCACAAAGACTGTGTGAGAATACTGTGCTGATGTACTGGCTCTCACGAGTTCTCACTGTTCGCAGGTGTATTAGGACCATAACTCGCTACAGGCGGCTCGTTTGTAATACATGTATAACGGATTTCAGCTTTTTCCACATACAATCAATCAAGATTGTATACAATACTTAGGCCACCGGCACAAAATACGACATATGATACTTATATCATATATATGTGATATGTGATATGCCTAGTCAGTTAATTTAAATAATTTTGTCACATAAATAGCTAGCTGCTTAAATATAATCGTATTGTCATTGCTAAATACAGGTAATATATGTTCAATATATATTATGAGCATTGTACCATGTCAATACGTTTGTTTTTTCTGATATCAGCAAATATATCACAAATAAAAAAGGCATCGAATCCATCTTCGAGAATAAAAATATATCTTTGCGTAAGACAGTAAACACTGACTCTGTCTTCTCTGGTAATCTTGAAAGTACGTTCACATTCAATGTTTAGTTCATGACTTGATCATCTGAAGCTTGCTAATGCACGTTTATAAGGTGCTGTACAATCTAATTCTAAATACCTTTCAACATTTGAAGTTTGTATTAAAGTCCCACCTGCTAGAGTTATTGATATCACCATGCCACGTCTGGAAAAAAGCAGTCTTTTAACCTTTGTTTCAATTGTGACAACAATGTATTCGAATTACATATATCCTGTGAGATCCAAATGAAACTAAATCCACATACACATCATAATACCCTTTCAATGGAGACCAAGTATTTACTTACTAAGTCATCACGTGATTTAAGCATTAACTCTTTCAGCGCCAAATTGTTTAAAGTAGACTACTCCATGTTCAAAATCGGGCGTCTCCATTTCTCATGTAATAAAGGTCTGGACTATTTTGATAACTAAAAGGCAAACAATGCTGATTTAAGGTGAGACAGCTCGTTACGAGCTGACTCGCCTGAATCAGTATTGTTCGCAAAAACCTCAATATTGCCTTTGGCGCTGATTGGTTAGGATACATTGTATCTACACGATTCCATGTTAGTTAATGGAATCCCGTATTTAGTAAACGTTGTATGGTAGTGTATTGCAATAGGGAATCGTCCACATTTTCCTAAAGCTATAGCATTATTTACAGAAGTAGTAACACCTAAACATTCTTTACAAAGCTTGTATTGGATCTGTTCTATGCAGTCTACATATCCATACCCCCAAATATCAGCTCAATGGGTAAGTATAGGTGTTACAATTGAATCAAATATTTCAAAAATGCTGAACTCCAGATGGAGATAAAAAATAAATTTGAAATGTTTAAACTTCTGCAAATATTGCTAATAGTGACAACAAAGTAAATAATAAGTAGTTCAAGACTATTTTGGAAGTAAATGTTGAGAAACTGTCAATTGAAAGTCATGAAAATGTACACAATTTGGCAATTATTACAAGTAGATTTCTGGAATATCCCTAGTGACAAAAATACAGCTGGAACAGTTTCGTTTTAGGCTTTCTGACGCCTCTGCAGCAGAGTACTTTTGAAAACCTTTTGGGGAAACTGCTCCGCATAAGGAATTTTTCCTTTTACCAGGTTGTTTTCAACTCTATTAAATGATTAAACCTTTATATATATACTGTTTTTAACTATATGTTTTGGAGGTAGTCTGTTACAGATGTTATGTACGTGGGAAAGGGTTAACAGTCACACAGTCACCGCTATTAATTTGATTTACACCAATTAATCTTTATCCCTTTTCCACATACAACAAATCTGTAGCAGACGGCCCTGAACTGTTCAACATGTCTTGGAACATATGTGAAAATTGTTCATTAATGAAAATTAAATTAGCAAATAGAGTTAAACAATTTCTGGCGAAAGGTGAAATTGCTTATCAAAAGTCTTCTGCTGCAGAGCCGTAAGAAAGCGTCTGTTTGTAGGAAAGGGTCACACAACTTCGTTACGGAGAGTCAATAAGACCCTCAAACCGCCAGGCGCGCCTTAATTACATCTACTCCGTCATCTTCTCCTGGGACCGCCGCGATGGGGGAGGTTTCGGGTTCGATCCCCAGTCGGCTTATACCAAACATGTTAGGATTGGCGGCTTCATTGGCGCTCGGGCCGGTGTCAGGATAAATGAACCTGTAGCATTGGACACTTAACCAGGATACATCTGCACATTCGAAAGTTTAAACAGTTCAGAAGTATTTTGCTGCTCAGGCGTCACACGTCGTCTGTATTCGGTAATGATTCATTTGTGTTCATATTTTTACCCTGCGTTAACCCTTTCCCTTAACCATCCTTTAACCCTTTCCCTCATATAAACGCTTTCTGACGCCTCTGTAGCAGACGGCTTTTTGAAAACATAGTGACAAAAGAAGAAATTGCTCAGAACGAGTAATTTCTCCTTTTGCCACAATGTTTTCCACTTTTAGTCATAGGTTATCCTTTCAATTATAGAGATTTTCTATGTTTTAACAACATACGTTCAAAGTCGTCTGCTGCAGAATTGTCGTATGAGGGAAAGGTTTAACAATCTTTCCTATGTCAAACATCCAGACAGTGTATGTCACTCATTACATCAACAATTGCTCTTCTTAGACGGATTAAACCTTACCTTTCAATACAATACGAGCCCCGGTAGCTCAGTCGGTAGCGACGTTGGCTGTCAATCCAGGGGTTGTGAGTTAAAACCCCAGCTCGGCCAACATTCTCTCCGACGTTTGACAAAAGTCACTGTGACATGCGTCATTCGTCTTTCACCAATGGGCTGTTTAACAGTCTATTTGGAAAAGCAGCCAGTTGCTTGGAAAGTATGTTGTGTGGTGTACTGGTGTGGGAAAACCAGGAAACACATGAGTAGGTGAACTGGTCGCCGTGATATGACTGAAACATTGTTGAAAACGGCGTTAAACCCTTATCAATCAATAAGTAAAATATCGGAAAATGTATTATAATGCATACATTCTGCCTGTGATTGATTATTGTTTAACTATGTGGGGTAATGCACCAAAAGTACAACTTAATAGAATACTCAAACTTCAAAAGTCTGCTGCACGAATAATTTAAATAAACCCTTTGACTCACCATCCAAACCATTATTTGAGGAATTGGAATGGTTGGATGTTTATGAAAGACTAGAATATAACAAATCAATATTGATATACAAAGCTATGAATGGACAAACACCTGGATATATAACCGACATGTTTTCTTCACAGTCAACCAATTCTTACCATTTACGCTCGGTTTCAAATAATAACCTTTCTTGTCCGAAATCATCTACATAACTATTAAAATAAAGCCTACACTATTCTGGTGTACTTACATGTATATGGAATGCCATACCTTCAAACATTAGGTTCCTTTCAAATTTGACAAAATTTAAATGTGCAATTTTGCAGCACATAGTTTCAAAACGTCATCTTCTATGAATCACGAGTCTTTCTTTCTTTATTATATTACTCATAAGTAAAATTAAAAAGCAATTCCACATAATTTTTGTGTATCAAATGCATTAAGATAGATCGTATGGAATATGCATTACTTCTAAAAAGTAAGTCACAGTACATGTGCGTCACTTATTTCTCAACAAACACTTAAATTTCATGTATTACATACAAGGTTGATACATTATTTACTCTTGTTTACTTTTGACGCTTCTGTATTACATGTGATCTTTTCATTTTTGATGTTGTTTATGGCGGGGTGTGTGTGTGTGTGTGTGGGGGGGGGGGGGGGGGGGGGGGGGGGGGGACGGAGATGTTGTTGTTGTTGGTTTTTTTAAAGGGGGAGGGCGGGTTTGTTCGAACTTTTGATGATAGGGGAATTAATTATTTGTATGTTTCTTTATGATAGCTATTAGGATGGTCTCATTGTAAAATAGCCAATGGCTAATCGAGTCACCATCTATAAATAGGACAGTGGTGCAGAGGTAGAGCGTCGGCCTCTCACATCAAAGCTCCCTGGTTCGAGTCCCGTGATGAGCGGGTCCTGACTTTGGGATTTTTTCACACAATCGGCGCGAGTACTGGTTAAGTATCCAGGAAGCAGACATCGAGCGTGATTAATATAAGCTTAAAGCTTGTTTCGCAATCGATTTAAAATAAATAAGTTTAAACTAAACTAATCTACAAATAAAGTATTATTAGTATTATTATTCCCACTTGCAGACGCATTTTGACGCAATAGCAGCAGACGACTTTTGTAAAAAGTGTGGCCAAAGGTGAAATTGCTCGATCGGACGTCCGAGTACCGGTTATCACAATCGGTATTCGAGTACTCGATTATAATTTCGCCATTTTTTTCTTCTGTTTTTTAGCTGGTATAGAGAATAATAGGTTGTGACGTGGATTGAAAAAGTTTATCTGGCAAGGCGGAGTAACTTAAATTACGGTGCCGAGCCAGATACACTTTCTCAATCCACGGCACCAACCCAACCTATTATTCTATTTATTCTAAATTATGTTAAATTTAATATTTATTTATTTAAACAACTGAAATCGCTGTCAATTGCTGTTTTTATCGATTGAAGTTGGAATTCACAGCGACGCTTGCTAAAAAAAGTAGTCCAGGCTAGCAGGTGCCCGCCGGCTTATCATGTGACCAACTGACGTAGATCAAAAGAAATATACGGCACCCTGTTATCGGGTCGAAATTGCTAGACGTGACAGGATAAAAATGAATTCAAACTTTAAAATTAATGAATTGGTTGTTCTCTATCTGATCCATTTTAATCCGTTTTAAATGGCGACGTGATTGCACTCACGAGTCAATGAAGATTGTACAGTTGCTGTGGATGTGTATGTATTTAAATACTAATTGCTAAATAAGAATTTGGCTAATGAAATAATGATGCAGAAATGGTAGCAATTCTCTCTTTTCCATAACCATTTTCATCGCTGTTTGTAATTTCACAACGTATCTTACTTTGATTTAATTTATCCAGATTTTATGTAAGAGTTTTTCCCTGATGGTTCCGAAACAAACGCGCTTGGTAAGGTCCTGATCACAACTCACCATGGGTTATTTTCTACACATTTACCAGCAGTTGCTGTCATGCTGTGAGCCAGCTCGTGCGGCTCTATGCAAGTTGACCAATCTCATTAAAACCAGACCTTAACTTCGCTCGCTCGCTCGTATATAAATCTGATTACTGCCCAACATTATCACTTTCCAAATCAATCGATAAAAACAGGGAAGTTGATTAAAATGAATAAACGATATAGAGAAGCAGTGATTATCGAGTTCTTTGAGTGTACAGCACGCTTGTTTGTTGTATAGTGCGATTACATTCGACGTAAAAACCGAGCACGTGCTCGTGCGTATTTAAGAGTATACGGTCAATTCGAAACGACCATTTATGAGGTGCAGTCAGATCCAATATACGTACAGCGAAGTTGTTTGGTCTGATCTGAATGAGAGTGCGTTTTGACATGACTGAAACACTACACATCCACCTAACATGCATGTAACAATTACCCCTCTTCCTCTTGCCCGCAAGTCCAACGTTCATACTTGGGAAGGTACTATGAAACCTACATGCTACATAGTACAGCTTCGTACAACAGCTTAAGGGTTATACGACAATGTGAGACCACTGCGAGAGGTCCGACCTTATATAATACTGCGAGTCTCAAGTGGACGTGCCGCCAGAAAAATCAGAGCGTATGCAAGTTTTACCGTTAGGTGTGCGTGCGATCACTTTGCAGTGATTGTTCAGTGTAAGCACATCGGTTGCGCGGTGAAAGTGTGCAACCATCGCAAAATACTTTCTTTTTCATCTGGTGACAGTGCCAAACCCCCGCAATAACCGTACCCTGCACCTGCATACATTAGGAAACGCAGCCAACCACAGCCCTGATTATTGGGCATATCCAACAGTCTCCTGTAACTGTTTGCGATCCTGCGTGCGATCACTTTGCAGTGATTGTTCAGTGCAAGCACATCGGTTGCAGCCAACCACAGCCCTGATTATTGGGCATGTCCAACAGTCTCCTGTAACTGTTTGCCATCCTGCGTGCGACACCAAAAAAACCTTGTAAATCCTTGCATTCAACGCATGTAGTTTATCTGCGAAATCCGTCGTGGACCAGGCAGGTCATTATGACCGGAGCATACTGTAAGCAATTAGGTTAATTACATAAGTGGAATATTAAACATCAATGGTGGCAGAGGCGTAGGTTTATGTGGAACAAACATTAAATATGTATGAGTATACACAACTTAAATAATGGTATTACCGACGTTATAAAGTCACGCCCTACACAAAACAACATTCGGAAGTTCGGATTTGCTTTTTTTTTTTTAGATATGGCACTAAGGATAAAATTCCATGTTTACCGTATTTATTTGGTCGTCTATTTTATTGAGATAATTGTGATACGTCTCCGTCATTAACTTGCGGACAAGAACGATTCTGGGACCTGTATTCACCAGTCAAGTTCAATATCATTTCAATTCACAAATTAATCCAACTTTCAATTGTTTAAACCACTATGGATTAGCCAATCGGGAATATTGTTGATTTCCAATTGTATAACATTCTAAAAACAAGAAAAATCTTTAAAAAAGATAAACGGCGATCAATATTAGGAAACACTAAGAAATGGAACATGCGCATATTATTTGACTTGAATATCAGAAAGGTTTTGTTAATAATCAAAACAATCAGTAATTTTTCATGAATTATAAAATTTACGCAATAATATTGTATATCTAAGAATTCGACAGCTCCTTGAATTGGTAATGCATTATAATCGTGAACTAGTTGGAACATTGTTCGATTAGAACATTGTTCTTTAAAAGATATATAATCGGTTCATAGCAATCATTTGAGATTATGTAAACTCTCAGAAATTATTAAATAGTAAACGGAAACGATGGAATCAACTTGTTTATATCTTTATCCCAGTATCAACTACTAAATCATAACAATAATCTGTCTTTACCAAAGGCTAATCAACAATCTACATCCAGCTTCAGTTTTCATAAATAGATTATCAAGGCCGAGAATAACCCGTCAGATGACTGGAGATTACGCGAGACTGCCAAGAGGTGTATAGGTTTAAATTGACGATAAATAACTGAAAACTTATCATGTTTCAAAAATAATGAATATTTTGCTCTTAAATATTATATTTCATACGTTTTCACTGATTTTGTTCTCTGAAATTTATCTTTTAAGGAAAATCATTAAAGGTTAGTATGCAGAACATTTCAGTTTAAAACTTCACCTTATTAGTGCCTCTCGTAGGATCGCCAACTTAACTATGAACCAATCAAAACGTTTCATTTTATTTATTTCTTCGACATTATTCATTAAATACATCATTTGATAAGTCTACAATCTAGATAATTTGTTTAACATCTAGGTCAAAACCCACGTTAATCAGCTATCGCCGAATAATAATAATATAATTACATGTATGATTAATTTAGGATGGTTGGTAAAAGTGGATACTAGTCAACATGTGCCGTGGTGCATGCTGACGCTGGTTTCCTGTTCGCAATCTTCCTTATGTCTGTTTTCCAATGGCGTGTCCTAAACGATAATCATGTTTGTTTTGAACGAGATTTTGTTTCTTAATAAAGAGTTTTTACTATTTCCCTTACATGATAATGCATCGTTGATAAGGGTGAAACAATAATTATTATATTAACCATAACCTTTTTAAGATATTTCTCCACATTATAAAATAAAGGATGAATAATAAATGATAAAAAACCCAGTAGGCAAATGATAGACAGTGTTTTTGAAAGTTAAATAATACAGAGCATCTTAGGTGCATAAGTATGAGGATGCCAGCTGAGCTACACTTATACATTTTTGTCAGAAGTACACCAACTATATGAGCCGTTCCACGAGAAAACCAATATTATGGACTCTGTGTAATGTATCGACCCAGATCAGCCTGAAGCAATCCGGGCCGACACATTCCATCTCAGGGAGATAGAGGTATAGAGTAATGATTCCTGAAACAGAAAATCCACAGGAGGCGAAGCGTGTCTGTCCGGGTTAACCTGCGCGGCATGCTTAGGCTGTTCCGGATCGATACTTAACGCAGAGTCCATAATGTTGGTTTTCTCGCGAGACGTTTTCCTGTGTGTACAGCCCGTTCCCTGTATGTACAGCCCGTTCTATTGTGTGTACAGCCAGTTCTCCTGTGTATAGTCCGTTCCCCTGTGTGTACATCCCACTCTTCTGTGTGTACAGCCCACTCTCTTGTGTGTACAGCCCACTTTCCTGTGTGTACATCCCACTCTCCTGTGTGTACATCCCACTCTCTTGTGTGTACAGCCCCCTCTCCTGTGTGTACAGCCCGGTCTCCTTCGTGTACAGCCCGTTCTCCTGTGTGTACATCCCACTCTCCTGTGTGTACAGCCCACTCTCTTGTGTGTACAACCCGTTTCGCTCTGTGTACATTCCGTTCTCTTGAGTGTACGGCCCGTTCTCCTGTGTATAGCCTGTTCTTCTGTGTGTACAGCTCGTTCTCCTGTGTGTACGGCCCGTTCTCATGTGTATAGCCTGTTCTTCTGTGTGTACAGCTCGTTCTCCCGTGTGTACAGCCCGTTCTTCTGTGTGTATATCCCGCACTCCTGTATGTGTTTTTCTGTGTGTACAGCCCGTTCACCTGTGTGTACAGCTCGTTCTCCTGTGTGTACAGCCCGTTCTTCTGTGTGTATATCCCGCACTCCTGTATGTGTTCTTCTGTGTGTACAGCCCGTTAACCTGTGTGTACAGCCCGTTCACCTGTGTGAACAGTCCGTTCACCTGTGTGTACAGTTCGTTCACCTGTGTATACAGCCCGTTCTCCTCTGTGAACAGCCCGTTCTTCTGTGTGTATAGCCCATTCTCCTGTGTGAACAGCCCGTTCTTCTGTGTGTATAGCCCGTTATTCTGTGTGTACAGCCCGTTTTTCTGTGTGTGCAGCTCGTTCTCCTCTGTGTACAGCCCGTTATTCTGTGTGTACAGCCCATTCTCCTTTGTGTACAGTCCGTTCCCCTGTGTGTATAGCCATTATCATGTGTGTACAGTCCGTTCTTCTATGTGTACAGCTTATTCTCCTCTGTGTACAGCCCGTTCTTCTATGTGTACAGCTTGTTCTCCTCTGTGTACAGCCCGTTCTTATGTGTGTACAGCCCATTCTCCGTTGTGTACAGCCCGTTCTCCTGTGTGTATAGCCATTCTCCTGTGTGTACAGCCCGTTCTTCTGTGTGTACAGCCCGTTTCCCTGAGTGTATAGCCCGTTCTCCTGTATGCACAGCCCGTTTCCCTGTGTGTACAGCCTGTTCTCCTTTGTGTACAGCCCGTGCCCTGTGTTAACAAGCCTGTTCCCCTGTGTTTACAGCCCGTTACCCTGTACATGTATGTACAGTCCGTTCTCCTGTGTGTACATCCCGTTTTACTGTATGTACAGTCCGTTCTCCTGCGTGGTCATCCCGTTCTACTGTGTGTACAACCCATAATCCTGTGTGTATAGCCCGTTCTACTGTGTGTACAGCCCATAATTATGTGTGTACATCCTGTTCTACTGTGTGTACATCCCGTTCTATTGTATCTACAGCCCATAATCCTGTGTGTATAGCCCGTTCTACTGTGTGTACAGCCCATTATCCTGTGTGTACAGCCCGTTCTCCTGTGTGTACAGCCCGTTCTCCTGTGAGTACAGCCCGTTCTCCTGTGTGTAGTTCGTTCTCCTGTACACGCAGGAGAACGGGCTATACACGGAGGAAGACTTGTTCCTCTTTGTAATCATGATGTGCCAATATGACGATATGGAGCAATTGTGGATGCCTGCTTTTATTACATGTATTTTAGTGGGTTATTGATAAATAACGGGTGGTTATATACTGATCAACTCGCAGTATTTAACCGTGAGTGTCATCAACATACAACATACAACATACACTGTTTATTTAATAAGAAGACATGTTAACCAAACATGATGTCCGTAAGTTTGATTTATTTGAGTTTAACACCGAATTTAATATTGTTTCAGTGCATATGCTTCCTGGTTCTGTCGGACCAGGGATGCATTCAGATTGTCTTTACACGACAAGTGCTCGGCGAGTGCTAGTCAAAAGCTGTAATTCGATTGGTTGATTTCGCTAGCACATCATGGGTGTCATGTCCGCGTGCTCGGTGTGTAACGACAATCTGAACACGCCACCTGTATTCCATACAGGTAAAATGACTACCTTCCGACGCATTACCCCTCCTTTTTGTTTAAGCACATCGGTGATTTGAATAGTGTTTATTTTATTATAGTGTCACCCCTATTGAAAGGGCCAGCCATTTCTGACTCACGAGACACCTTTGTCCGTAACACATTGAAAAATTACGCCAGAATGCGCTTCCGAACATAACAAACTAAGTGAACGTAATCCATAGATGCAGAAGGGTGTCATTTTTGCATGACGAGTTATAAAAAGTACTAGAAGTAAGCCCAAATATAGAATACTTTTAAATATTCATATTTCACGCTAAATGGTGTATAAACAAATTTCGGACGTGTTTAAATTGTTAATACGGTTAATATCGGCTTCATTAGATTACCAACTGGTAATAACGTGATTATGGCCAATATTGATCGAGACTACGTCACGGTTACCATAACGGGTATATAAAGGTACGGCCGGGTGGATGGTATTAAGCGTCCTCCAAGGCCTAACTGACTGTCCAGAGCGAAATCGTCTATCATTGGATTCAAACAAGGTAAGAACTTACATTAACTTCTTTCCAAGATGCCGATTTTTAGTTGGGACATCTTTTTTTGGTTATGTTTTTAAATCATACTCTTAGCATGACAATACATTGTGAATTCACAATAACATATTTAGCGAACTAACACTATCTTTTCTGAAAACTGAAAACGTAAATGTTCCTCAATGAAATAGAATGACTAGAAGACATGGCGTCTTATTGACTCTCCGACGAGTCTGATCGGAGTCTTCACTGTACACAGTTGCATGAACCATTTCCCTCACAGAACGGACATGCAGCAGACGACTTTGAAACTATCAAGGCAAACATGTGGAAACTCTCTATTTTTGAAAGTGAAAGTCTTAAATTGTGTTGAAAACATTGTGGCTAAAGGAGAAATTGCTCAGAATGCGTCTGCAAGTGGGAAAACGTTAAGATCCCTCAAAGCTTAATTTCAAAACGCTATTTGTTTTGATTCCATAACAAATTGACAACAAACGCTTTATATTTATTTAACTACTATGTAACTTTTATGATCATATTAAAACAGGTTTGAACTATGAAGCTTATTTAGACATAACATCCAATGTCCAGAATAGATAACTGCTGACTTAGATGCGTATTTCGTCTTAGTATCGAAACTGATTGATTAGGACGAATGAACAACTGAACGAAATAGATGACGAATTTCATTTTATTTTTGGCTTGATATGCATCGTCCTTTTACTTCGAAAGGCAATCAAAGGCTTTTGCAAACAATGCAGGTTCAGGCGAGGCAGCTCATAAACGAGCTGTCTCGCCTCGGATTGACATTGCTTGCCACTTATACATTAAATTCTAGCAAAGTTCCTGTTGGACGAAACATGGAATGGTCCAATTCTCAACATGAAAGAGTCGATTGTGTAATTTGGCAGTGAAAGAGTTAACAAAATGACTATTTGGAAATACAAACAATTTTTAAAAACATATTACACTTCTTATACTAAAAAATAAACAATTCTGAATTTACAAATATATGCTAAAGCGCTGGTTGACCTAGATCTACAAGGATCGGATAAGCCTTACGGTTGGTGTTCCCAGAGTGCAGCTCACACAATATTCTATGCTCTTTCTTTTCCCCAGATTGCAGCCATGATGTACAAAGTGTTTTTAGCGTTGATGCTGCTTATCGCCGGAGCCTGGGCACAGTTTAACCCAACACGTAAGTTATCCTTACAATCGTGGTGTCATTTACTCGTGCTCCTCTTTTCAATTTGTTTTGATAAGGTTGGCAATTCATGCCTGATTTAGCCCATCTTTTTTTTTCATGTTTTAGATAATGCAAGCAAAGGCGAATGTTATCCATACAAACGATGGGACAAACGACGTACACTTTGAATTTTATATAAACAAACGATGGGACAAACGACGTACACTTTGAATTTTATATAAACAAACGATGGGACAAACGACGTCACTTTGCATTTTATATAAACAAACGATGGGACAAACGACGTACACTTTGAATTTTATATAAACAAACGATGGGACAAACGACGTACACTTTGAATTTTATATAAACAAATGATGGGACAAACGACGTACACTTTGAATTTTAAATAAACAAACGATGGGACAAACGACGTACACTTTGCATTTTATTAACCCTTTCCCAAATATAGACACTTTCTGACGCCTCTGCAGTAGACGACTTTTTGAAAATCATTGTGGCAAAAGGGGAAATTGCTCATAAGGAGCAATTTCTCCATTTGCCACAATGACTTCAACTCTATTTAACTATGATGCTATCATTTATAGAGAGTTTCTATAGTTTGCATTTGATAATTGCAAAGTTGTCTGCTGCAGATTTATTGTATATGGAAAAGGGCTAAACTACGTCATGATTGTGTCTAAAACAATAATAAAAACTCTTTATTGTTCAATAATACTCTTCAGAAATAGTTTCTACAGACTAAATTGTGTCCATCTTGGAAAAGCATGAAGTCATCTATGGACATTATTTGTGAAAGTCTGAAGAACGCATAGTGCCAACGTATTGAACTTAAGTGTTTTGAATTATAGCCATATACATGTTTTAATATCGCTAGGGAATAGTTCTTTCACATCAATTAAGTGAACACATGTGCACAAAGGTCAGAAGCAGGTTCAACGCAGTCGAGTAATATCAACATCGCACTATTAAACAGAGAACACATACATACAACTGTTAGAACTGAACGGTGCTCCTGGAAAATTAGCCGGAACGTAATAATTAACATTCTAACAGGGGACTAGATAAGAGGGAGTGAATATATCTTTTCCCCACAATATTTCTCTTATTACTCAACCAAACCATATGTTGTGGGTACTCAAAAGAATCGTCTCACTGAGACGATTCTTTTGAGTACCCACAACATAGGGTTTGAATGTCCAATAATGATTTAAGAACATGAAAAATGCCCCTTATCTAGAGTTCTGATTGTAATATAAAAAGGTTATATAAAGTAAAAAGTATATACATATAATAATAATATACAATCTGCCGTCTCTGTAAATATATCTGAGATTTCCCTTTTATCTAATGTTGGTTGACAGATTTACAAAAAGCTTTGTGTTCTCTGTTTTCTAGTGGCAATTGACAAATGTATAAAGAGCTTTCTAAATATATGTCAGTTATGTTTTCTAGTGTCAGTTGACAGCTGTACACAAAACCTTGTAAATAATTGTAAGGATTTCTGTTTTCTAGTATCGGTTGACAACTGTGCAAAGAGCTTTGTAAATATATGTCAGATTTCTCTGTTTTCTAGTGACCGTTGACACCTGTACAAAAAGCTTTGTAAATACATATCAGATGTCTCTGTTCACTAGTGGCGGTTGAGAACTGTGCAAAGAGCTTTGTAAATACATATCCGATTTCTCTGCTTTCTAGTGACGGTTGACACCTGTACACATAGCTTTGTTAATACATATCAGATGTCTCTGTTCACTAGTGGCGGTTGAGAACTGTGCAAAGAGCTTTGTAAATACATATCTGATTTCTCTGCTTTCTAGTGACGGTTGACACCTGTACACAGAGCTTTGTAAATACATATCAGATGTCTCTGTTTACTAGTGACGGTTGACACCTGTACAAAGAGCTTTGTAAATACATGTCAGATTTCTCTGTTTTCCAGTATTGGTTGACAGCTGTACACAGAGCTCACTTGTCCTGACAACGACTGACGCAGCTGACGGCGGTATCATATACGTGCAAGGTCAGGGCGCAGCCTGTAAACAGACAACCACTTCCGGTTCAAATCAGCACACCATCGATTTTAGCTCCTGTGGTATACAATGGGTATGTACACGGGTTATTTCATAGATCCGAGAATGTATTTTAAGCCATCCCCATTGTCATGCGTCACAAAAATACGAACACATAATCGTTAAAAACTACCCGGTTCCCTTGCATCAAATGTCTTTTGTTTGTTATGCAGAAACCACGTTCGGCAATCGAGTATGCCGGACTGAACATATCTATTTTTTTAATTGGCTTATATAGTGCATATAATTTGCATTTCGGATCTATGAACTGCTCAAACGGATTTCACGACGACAATACCATCTATATAGAGCCATGCCAACAAGTGCATCCACACCGTCTAACGCGATTCTATATTTATGTCTGCTCAACTAATATTTTAAATTTGCTTTTCCTAAAAGTGAATATGAACTCTACCAAATGCAATGCTTCACACATCCATTTTTAAAAACTCATCTCTCAAATGGTTAACCTTGATGCGATAAATTATGTCAAAGGAGAGTGGCTTCCAATCAATAGTACTATATTATTTCATTTCGGAGGAATGCCATTTTCGTTAGCTTTTTGGTACACCCGACGATGCAATTCCGAGCCAAATAAAGGCTGTACCAAGAACTTGAATGGATGCATCGGTTTCATGATAAACAATACCAGGGGTATTGGTAATTAACCCAGGAAACGCCAGGAAACTGAAGTACTATTGGATACATCATAAACACAATTAAAACAAACTGTTTACATGAGACCTGCAATAATAAAGGTAACGCAGTTACCACGGTCTATTGTACCTTGGTATAAACATCATGCTTGAGATGAGTGACATTTCTCAAAGCTCCTAACGGACCACGGTTTTGAAATAATCTACCTTGACGAACCCTGATTTTTAAACAAAGAATTATTGATACAGTCTTTGTTTTATTTGTTGACTATGTTAATGATATGGTAACAATGTTAAATCACAACAAATCAGATTGTTTATTCATTCGAAGCAAAGAGGCACCTGTCAAATTTGTTTCTCTGTACAAACAGGAAGAGTCCTTCAAGATCGTTGTACAGAAGAAAGCCGCATATCAAACTGGTGCTGATAAGCAGATTCCAATCATGTGTATAGCCGACCTTACAGACATAGATGTGACCAACACTCTCAACGCTGCGTAAGCGTTACTTCTTTGTGTTCCTTGCTATTTAATAGCTGTACATTTACTTTTAGATATTTCTTATATATTGCCTAGATGTCTTCAAAAATTTTTGCTGCAAATTTGTTTTGATTGATAAAGGGATAACTGACTGTAATCTAGGTTACAGCAGAATGCTTTTGAAAGCATTTTGGAAAATTTGCTTATTGTGAGTAAATTCTCATATTTTCACAAGTTTTTCTAATCAACATCAAAATAATACTCTCAATTTATTTTCATTCTTTTCTTGATAACATACTTTCTACGTAAAAGAGTGTTTAATCAGTATGTGGGCAAGGGATAAAACGATTGCCGTCTATGCTATATGGTTTCCCTATTTTATGAGGAGAAAGTATTACTTATCAAAGCATTGGCCTAAATCACTTGGAAAAGAGCAATTCTGACAATACAAAACTGTCTATTGCAAATTTCCGTGCTGTTTAAATAAATAATATTGTGAATTACACTTATACGCGTATGCTGTGCCAGTATCTACATGTAACAAAGTTGGTATCGAATTTGTTTGTTTGGTTTTGTTTGTTTTTATTTACCCTCGCCGTTCAACTATATGACGATCAGCCAAAGTTGGATACAAGGGAGTCCGGGTGCGATACCCTAGCTCTGTCCGAAAAGACCACTCGGTTCTTTTACGTGCCCGGTGTATAGCACCGATACACGTGAGGTTATTTTTTTCTGGAAAGGACCATTACTTGACCTCTAGTTGAGTGGGAAAGTTTAAGAAGTTTCAGCCTCTTAAAAGCACCTCGAAAATGTCCAGAGCCCGGACAGGGATAGGAACCCAAGACCTCTGGATGTACAGTCCATTGTTCAACGTTCGGTCAGATTAACGATAGCCAATCTACCAATCAAATTACAACTTTTTCACTTCTGGTGTAAACCGTTACAAACCGAGATCTACACAAGTTCTAAAGTGAATACATGGCAGTTCAAATTGTATTTAATCGTACCTATGAATGTAGAGCGCGACATTTGCTCATTGCGATATTCACGTTCTTAATTAAATTGAAATACTGTAGGCCAAGATCAGCTTATTTATGTTAAACGAAGACTAGTTTTAAAAAAAGTAGAACCATGTTTTGAAAGATAAAACGTGGTACTGGTACTGGTTGTAGGAGTTGAGTGGGATGAAACATAAATGGTACCCGAGTTGTTATGAAGCAGTTTGATTGTACTCTTTACTTGTGTGACTACTGACGGTTCCCAAATCTATTTCTCAACAACATTAAACTTATCATGCATGACCTTTGAGTAAATATATGTATCATTTAGGACTTATATTCGTTTTAACCAAAATTAAAAATCTTTTCATACGTGTCTTTATAAAGCGAGTTACACATTTGATATTATCTTCATATTATTCATCTGTGAATAATAGTCAATAACAGTTCATTAATTTCCAGTACCGACTGCATAACTACTAACTCTTGTAATTTCCTTTTATAGGGACAAAGACGATGATGCAGGCCAAAACAAAACGGTGAAGCCGACCGCCACCATGACACTCTACAAGGATGGTTCGGACATCAGTGGGGGCTCCGTCAAATTGACCGACACCGTCACCATGATCCTGAAACTCGACGCGGAATTTATTCGTAAGTTTTTGTCATTTCTTACTGTGATTTCGTAGTGTCGCAACTTGTGATATACTGGATATTCACGCAATTCTTAAACACACTTCCTCCCGTTTCTCAAACAATCTAAATTGCGTTCAATGATTTTTGAGCCCAATTACGAGAAAACCAACATTGTGGACTCAGCCTAAAGTATCGATCCAGATCAGCTTAAGCATGCCGCGAAGGCTAACCCGGACAGACACTTTTCGCCTCCTGTGGATTTTCTGTTTCATGAATCATTACTCTATACCTCTATCCCCCTGTGACGGAATGTGTTGGCCCGGATTAGCCTGCGCAGGCTAATCTGGGTCGATACATTACGCAGAGTCCATAATGTTGGTTTTCTCGTGGAACGGCTCATTTGTTCATGGTAGCAAACGAGAGTCCATTCACCAATCAGATTAGAGCCTTTTCGGTTCTGGTACGAACCATTGTAACTCGTGAACTACCACAGTGAACGCACGTTGTATATGTAGCTGGTTTTAACGGTATTGTTTTGGCAATAGCGGTAATGCAAGTTCACGTGGAAAGTCAACTTTATTAATTCACTTGTAAATATCCGGCTCATTCCTGCACACTTCAATCATCAACTTTCTACTCATCTTTTGATTTTGTTAATGAGTTATCGCCATTATTTTTTTTCACGTTGACACAACAACTGTTAATAAAGCTCCGCTTCAAAATGCACGAAATCCATTTATCCATTCTTGCAAATAAGTCATTTAGTAACTTCTAGAACTATAGCTTGTAAAAGAGTATCATTACTTTTCTTAAACACAAGTTTTGTTCTTCTTTTGCTTTGCAGAGGATTTTGACATTAAAGCACGAGATTGCTCCGCATCCACCATTAGCATTATAGACACATAGTGAGTATAGGGATGTGTTTCCTCGTTTTAATATGACCTTATATGAGCCGTCTCGCGAGAAAACCAACTTATTGGCATCTGCGTAATGTACAACCAGATCAGCCTGCGCTGTCCGCGCAGACTGATCTGGCCGACACATTCCGTCTTATGGGGATATATGTATAGAGTATTGATTCCTGAAACAGAAAATCCACAGGAGGCAAAAAGTGTCTATCCGGGTACTCCTGCGTGGCATGCTAAGGCTGATCCGTGTCGATACTTTACGTAAAGTCCACACTGTTGGTTTACTCGCGAGACGGCTTATATATGAAACTCATCCTGCGATTCAGGATCTGAATGGACTTCCACATTGCATCATGCAAAGTTATATTGACACACATCTACTTTGGCCATATTTACAGGACCATACGAGTACTTGCCAGAATATGTACGTAAGTCTATATAACATAGACGCAGAAGGTGACGACTAGACGAGGGTAACATGCATAGACAGAAGGACTCAGAAACATACTGTTCGTCCCTTGATTCGAACTTCAGCCTTTGTGGTTCCTTTCGTTAATAGTAACTCACGATTTACAGAAACAGATGTTAAGCTTGAGAGTCGAACTTCAGGCTTTGTGGTTCACTTCGTTAATAGTAACTCACGATTTACAGAAACAGATGTTTAGCTTGAGAGTCGAACTTCAGCCTTTGTGGTTCCTTCCGTCAATAGTAACTCACGATTTACAGAACAAATGTTTTGCTCCGCTCGAGTGTCGAACTTCGGCTGTTGTGGTAATTGGTTCCCTACTTCAATACTGTCTCACGACTTTTTGACAAATTTAAGGTTACTATTTATCTAAAAGGAATCATTTTTACTAGCGCTAATATGCAGTTAAACTGGTATATATAATATGCAGTTATACTGGTATATATAATACGCAGTTATACTGGTATATATAATACGCAGTTATACTGGTACATCTAATACGCAGTTATACTGGTATATATAATACGCAGTTATACTGGTATATCTAATACGCAGTTATACTGGTATATCTAATACGCAGTTATACTGGTATATATACTACGCAGTTATACTGGTATATCTAATACGCAGTTATACTGGTATATCTAATACGCAGTTATACTGGTATATCTAATACGCAGTTATACTGGTATATATACTACGCAGTTATACTGGTATATCTAATACGCAGTTATACTGGTATAAATAATATACAGTTATACTGGTATATCTAATACGCAGTTATACTGGTATATATATTACGCAGTTATACTGGTATATCTAATACGCAGTTATACTGGTATATATATTACGCAGTTATACTGGTATATCTAATACGCAGTTATACTGATATATCTACTACGCAGTTATACTGGTATATCTACTACGCAGTTATACTGGTATATCTACTACGCAGTTAGATACAACTTGAAACTTTGGTTCCGAGTAACTGCCCTAATGTAGGTATATTATGGAGCCTTTGTCATTTAATAACATACATCAAAAACAGTGTGCCTGTCTAAACTTATTTTATTATTATCATTAATAGCTGTTCCACTGACACCGATCTGTTCCCCCACATTTCCCAAGTCCAGCAGGGAGAAATATCCGCCACGTTTGGAGCTTTCCGTACAACCGATCTCGCCGGTGGATCCGTTTCCATGCCTTTCTCCTGCACCCTGCAAGTTTGTCTTGGAGCTTGTCCAACAGTAAGAAATAACCAAATGTTATATCAATAGAGAAAGCGTTTCATGTGACATGTGCACACACTTAAGACAAAGCTCGATCTATACAAGTGTGCTGTCTGTTAAAAGTATTCACTCTATGACTAATGAACTTTAAGAAATTATCCTATAGAAAGAGCTATAATAAGTCTAGATTAAAACTAAACATTGCATGCGAATTCTTACCTTCATACTATACAGGACGCACACACAAAATAATATTAACACAATATTCAGCCCTGCGTTCAGTGAAACATTTTAGTTGCTTACGTTAGCCAATCCAGTAGCTGTAATGTGATTAATGGGTTGCCAACCGTGAGCTACCGAAATGTTTAACTGAACGCAGAGCGATGATTCTTATTTGTCAGTCCACCTTTGATGCGTATCTTGCTACACGTGAATCAAATTTACAGTTGACTGTGAGCCCGTCCATGCGAAAATGTACAAGTTGGCATTTCTGAAAACTTAAGATTGCACAGGACACATAAGTTGATCTGGAACTACGGTTTGCACATAAGCCATGTTGTAGCTTTACCAATGGACGGACGGACTCATTTATGACGCTCATAATTATCTGCAACCCGTTTTTGTATACTAAGCTCCCTTCTTTGTGTTTCATAATTGTCACATATTTCTTTAAATGAGCCGAATTACGAGAAAGCCAATAGTGTGGACTCTGTGTAAAGTATCGACCCAGATCAGCCTAAGCATGCCGCGCAGGCTAACCTGGACATACACTTTTCGCCACCTGTGGATTTTCTGTTTCAGGAATCATTACTCTATACCTCTATCCTCCTGAGACGAAATATGTCGACCCGGATTAGCCTGCGCGGATTACGCAGGCTGATCTTGGTCGATACATTACGCAGAGTCCATAATGTTGGTTTTCTCACGGAACGGCTCAAATAAACTCTATCAAAATGATCCACAAGAGATGTAATAACTTTAGTCTGTGAAATATGTTTTGACGATAACCATTGAATTCGACTTTACTTGTCAACAGACAACTTGTGGTGATGGTTCAATAAGTTATGGACGAAAGAAGAGGTCCATCTCCAAACGACAGGCTGAATCCGGAGTCGAAGATATCAGTGTGGGTTCATCGATTGCCATAACAACGGAGGGAGTTGTCATCGAAAGTAAGTACATATTCGGCATAGTCAAACTATAATAACTATTATTTTGTGATCATGATGCATATTCTATAACTGAATATATGTACATGTAATTCATATATATAGATTTATTAATTTGATTAATCTTTCATCTCTTATGAAAGAAGTTAATAAGCTCTCCCGACAACTGCTTCCTGTCTTTTATCACTAAAGTTGCCATTCATGATATCATGTTCATCATTCGTTTTCCAGGCCCGGAAGATACTAACTCCCTCTGTATGAACCAAGGACTGTTCGTTGCTCTGATTATCATAATGGTCGGCGGGCTTATCGCTACATCCGTCGTCACAGTCATCATGTACAGAAAACTCCAGGAAAAATCAAACATCCTCAACAAATTGAACCCCTCCCACCTCAGCAACATGCAAATTTAATAAATTGATCCAGAAAACAACAACAACCTTTATTAGAATAGTATTGTGATATCGTTACAATTGATTGACAGTTTGTATTTTACGTTATTATATCACCGAGAGTATAAGTACTGGTCAGCAAAGAACAGCCAGAATTTCAGATTTACAAACCTTAAGGTTCTTTCTGTTTATTTTATTTTACTTTGAATATTAGTTATTCGGCGATAGGTGATTAACGTGGGTTTTGACCTAGATGTTAAACAAATGATCTAGATTGTAGACCAATCAAATGTTGTATTTAATGAATAATGTCGAAGAAAAAAGGAAATAAAACGCTTTGATTGGTTCATTGTTAAGTTGGCGATCATACGAGAGGCACCAATAAGGTGAAGTTTTAAAATGAAATGTTCTGTTTACTTACCATTTTTGAAACATGATAAGTTTTCAGTTATTTATCGTCCATTGAAACAACATATAATGTTTTACATAATACATTTTTGGGGGCCTCGCGTTATCTCCAGTCATGTGATAAATTCTCGGCCTTGAACAATATTAACGTCATGTCGCGCTAGTGTAATGGATATTGATTTGGATTGTCAAGTGGAAGGTTTGTGGTTCGTTTCCCGGCAGAGGCAAGCTTGTTTCCCTCTCTCATTCATATCAAAACAAAAGTATATATGAACTAAAACATTTATAAACCAAATATTACATATTTAACGTTATTGTTCTCTGTCATTCTAATAAGTAAGATAAAATATCAAAATATTTTTTAAATAGAGGTCAAGTAATGGTCCACCCTTCCTGAAAAACAAGACATTGATAAGCCGAATTATGAGAAACCTTATATTGTGGACTCTGCCTTAAGTATTGACTGGATCAGCCTAAGCATGCAGCGCAGGCTAACCTGGACAGACACTTCTCGCCTCCTGTGGCTTTTCTGTTTCAGTAATATTTACTATATACCTGTTTATACATCGTGTGTATTGGTGATATACACCAAGCATGTAACAGAACTAAAGAATCTTTTCCGAAAGAGCTAGGGCTTTGCACAAAGACTCCTTCGAATATAATTCTGCCTCTTTAAATCATCTGCACCTGTAAGATGCTGTCACATAGTGTAGCATATCAAATTATACCTATGAAAGGTAAATAGTGTATGCTCAATCAGAGTATTTTGTCTCTCTAACTTTATGAATAACTATGTCATAAGGAGAGAGGCAAGTACTCTACCGACTGATCTAACCGGGTCGCGTACATATGATATTCGACCTCGAGTCTATAGGCTATTTTAGTATCTGACGGTTGGATGTACGAACAATAATTACGTTTCAAAATATTGTCGACAATTTTTCTTTTCGAAACGGGCTACAGATGTCCGAATGCCAATTTTCCGGAGTCTATTGATTTGTTACACACTTAAATATTAAGCATTTAGCACTCCCGATATGTACAGCTTCGATTCATAATTCAAATTAGTCTGCAAGGCTATGCTGATCCAGAAGAGTAATTGTCATGGCAACCATACGGTTAGACATGGTTCATCACTTTAAAGTACAACTTTCCTCAGATAACCGCCATGGAATGGAAAACGACACAGATAGAAAAACAAAGTGAAATATAAATACTCGAAAATAACATTTATTTTGAACTGTCCCAATAAATACTTATTGTAACCAAAATATAATTATGATCGTAGTCATTTTTTATTCCCTTTTTTACTTTCAAAGAAAGTTTAAAATATGTCACAAGCTATTTGTTTTTATAATAACATTACTTATATCCTACAAGTATATGTACATGTATTTGGAAGAAAATTTATTTAACAGGATTCATTTTACTCGTGAATTATTTTGGGTTTTATGTTAAGTTTGAATAAACATCATTCAGCACAATAGCAACGTTTGTTATACTTCACCTTTGATCGATATTGATCTACAGTAAATTGGTCTTGCTGTATCTGAGTAAACATCTGCATTGCGTTCAGTGTAAAATAACGATAGCTAACGGTATGCCAATCAACCAATCAACAGGCCAGTTCAGAATACGTGGTCTACTTATATAATAACAACGGAAGAAAATGTGTAATGGTCATGTTGGACACGTCCAAACATTCGCCTACCGTTGTAGATTGAATCAGTGAATATACCACAGTGGAACATCCGCCTACCGTTGTAGATTGGATACAGTGAATATACCACAGTGGAACATCCGCCTCCCGTTGTAGATTAAATTCAGTGAATATATTACAGTGGAACATCTGCCTACCGTTGTAGATTGAATACAGTGAATATACCACAGTGGAACATCCGCCTACCGTTGTAGATTGGATACAGTGAATATATCACAGTGGAACATCCGCCTACCGTTGTAGATTAAATACAGTGAATTTATCACAGTAAAACATCCCGTCTGCTTTAATCCTTTCCAACATGCAAATGCATTTCGATTCATCTACAGCAGACGAGTTTTGAAGACACTGTGGCAATAGGAGAAATTACTCATGAATATAATAAATAAACAACTTTATTAGTTATGATCGTTCTAGTTTGTGGGTTTTAGTGAGAACTCTAGACTCAAGTAAAACATTTGAGCCGTCCTGCGAGAAAACCATCATTATGGCCTCTGCGTAATGTATCGATCCAGATCAGCTTGCGCAGTCCGCGCAGACTGATCCGGGCCGACGCATTCCGTCTCAGGGGGATAGAGGTATAGAGTAATGATTCTTGAAACAGAAATCCACAGGAGGTGAAAAGTGTCTATCCGGGTAAGCCTGTGCGGCATGTTTAGACTGATCCGAGTCGATACTTTACGCATAGTCCACAATGTTGGTTTTCTCGCGGGACGACTAATTTATGATTGCAACTTGAGACTATATACTGACATCGACGGTTAAGAACTAATCTTCGATATCGAAAAGGCGATTGTCCGAAACGGTTCGGTCAAACTGGTTCAGTGGACACTGAGAGCAATGGAAAATCCACACAAGAAGTTGATGATTCATCGGTTTACCCCTTCTAACACGCAACACATCTACAGCAGACTATTTTGAAAACATTTCGGTAAATTATGGAACACATTGTGACAAAAGCAGAATGGCTCAATATGAGCAATTTCTTCTTTTGTCACATTGTTTTCAAAAGTCGTCTGCTTCAGATGCGTCAGAAATGGGAAAAGGGAAAGGATGGGAAAGGGTTTCTACTGTTGATGCAAATTTAAGGGGACTCCAACATTTCTGTCTTAGCAGAATAGTCAGTCAGTGTGGTACCCCTTTAACCATTTCCCTCATATAGACGATTTCTGACGCCTCTGCAACAGAGGACTTTTGAAAACATTGTTACAAAATTAGAAATTGCTCAACATGAGCAATTTCTTCTTTTACCGCAATGTTTTAAACTCTTTCAGTAATATTATCTACACTTATAGTGCTTTTCCGTGTTTTTGCCTAGTTGTTCTCTAAGTCGTCTGCTGCAGATTTGTTGTATTTGGGAAAGGGTTAATACCATCCAGGATTCTGGTCAAGAGAGTAATGTTCACGTCTAATCACGGCCGTTATATGTAGTTCAAACACCAACGTATTTACTACGTCTAATCACGGCCGTTACATGAAGTTCAAACACCAAGGTATTTACTACGTCTAACAACGGCCGTTACATGTAGTTCAAACACCAACGTATTTACTACGTCTAATCACGGTCGTTACATGTAGTTCAATCACCAACGTTTTTACTACGTCTAATCACGGCCGTTACATGTAGTTCAAACACCAACGTATTTACTACGTCTAACAACGGCCATTACATGTAGTTCAAACACCAACGTATTTACTACGTCTAATCACGGCCGTTACATGTAGTTCACACACCAACGTATTTACTACGTCTAACCACGGCCGTTACATGCAGATCAAACACCAACGTATTTACTACGTCTAACCACGGCCGTTACATGCAGATCAAACACCAACGTATTTACTACGTCTAACCACGGCCGTTACATGCAGATCAAACACCAACGTATTTACTACGTCTAACCACGACCGTTACATGCAGATCAAACACCAACGTATTTACTACGTCTAACCACGGCCGTTACATGCAGATCAAACACCAACGTATTTACTACGTCTAACCACGGCCGTTACATGCAGATCAAACACCAACGTATTTACTATGTCTAATCACGGCCGTTACATGTAGTTCACACACCAACGTATTTACTACGTCTTACCACGGCCGTTACATGCAGATCAAACACCAACGTTTTTACTACGTCTATCAACGGCCGTTACATGCAGATCAAACACCAACGTATTTACTACGTCTAACCACGGCCGTTACATGCAGATCAAACACCAACGTATTTACTACGTCTTACCACGGCCGTTACATGTAGTTCAAACACCAACGTTTTTACTATGTCTAATCACGGCCGTTACATGTAGTTCACACACCAACGTATTTACTACGTCTAACCACGGCCGTTACATGTAGTTCAAACACCAACGTTTTTACTACGTCTAACCACGGCCGTTACATGCAGATCAAACACCAACGTTTTTACTACGTCTAACCACGGCCGTTACATGCAGATCAAACACCAACGTATTTACTACGTCTAACCACGGCCGTTACATGCAGATCAAACACCAACGTTTTTACTACGTCTAACCACGGCCGTTACATGAAGTTCAAACACCAACGTATTTACTATGTATAATCACGGCCGTTACATGTAGTTCACACACCAACGTATTTACTACGTCTAACCACGGCCGTTACATGTAGTTCAAACACCAACGTATTTACTATGTCTAACCACGGCCGTTACATGCAGATCAAACACCAACGTATTTACTACGTCTAACCACGGCCGTTACTTGTAGTTCAATCACCAACGTATTTACTACGTCTAATCACGGCCGTTACATGTAGTTCACACACCAACGTATTTACTACGTCTAACCACGGCCGTTACATGCAGATCAAACACCAACGTTTTTACTACGTCTAACCACGGCCGTTACATACAGATCAAACACCAACGTATTTACTACGTCTTACCACGGCCGTTACATGTAGTTTAATCACCAACGTATTTAATACGTCTAATCACGGCCGTTACATGTAGTTCAAACACCAACGTATTTACTACGTCTAACCTCGGCCGTTACATGTAGTTCAAACATCAACGTATTTACTACGTCTAACCACGGCCGTTACATGTAGTTCAAACACCAAAGTATTAACTACGTCTAATCACGGCCGTTACATGTAGTTCAATCACCAACGTATTTACCATCGTCCCCAGTCACTGCAGACCTCCAGTATAGACAGACGTTTTAAAATAGCATATTGATGATAACACACTTGTCACAGTGTCATTTATAAATCTTCGATATGATGTAACGGACGGGCCTGTGTTCAATCTTGCAACCCCTAGATCGGGATCCGAGTCGTCACCATGTTTCAGCACGTGGAACTTTATTTTTCTAATCAGGGGCAGTTTTGAACATGTCTTACAATAAGAGTATAGAATATTTATTTTGTTATAAATTACAAGAATATACAAGCATGAGAAAATGTATCAGTATTAAATATAGGTTAAACAGGTTATAAATGTATGTATACATGTATTGTTAACAATTGTTTAATGTACTTATGTAGCCATTTCTTAGATCCGATTTACCGAATTTCACTTGCATGGAGGAGACCCGTAAAATTAACACGGTCGTAAAAAATACGACCTCATTTGCCGAATGTCACTTGCATGGAGAGAGACCCGTAAAATGAACACGGTCGTAAAAAATACAATATCATTTACCGAATTTCACTTGCATGGAGAGAGACCCGTAAAATTAACACGGTCGTAAAATATACAACACTATTTACCGAATTTCACTTGCATGGAGGAGACCCGTAAAATTAACACGGTCGTAAAATATACTGACCGAATTTCACTTCATGTAGGTAAAAGTAACGTGCATGACGGCACAAAAATTTGCTGCAGCATAAGTAGATTATTATGATGATTTTAACAGGGGCAGTTTTGAACAGAAAATGTCTTACAATAATAGTATAGAATATTTATTTTGTTATAAATTACAAGAATATACAAGCATGAGAAAATGTATCAGTATTAAATATAGGTTAAACAGGTTATAAATGTATGTATAAATCACAGTATGCGAAGCAAAAGCTTTTGATGCATAAGACAACATTAACAATGCATAAACACATCATGATGTAAAATGATTTGTATAATATAGATGTAAAGTATGAATATTTCAATAAATACAGGCATATTAAATTATTGGACAAGTTGAATCAAAATTTGTAAATAATATTTTTAGCCCAAAAAACCTGAAATGAAATAAAAAAACATGTTCACACAATGTTAATGTAAAATCTATCACCAATTACTATTACTTGCATATTTATAATTATTCAGATCAAGTTACCACCACATGCGAACACATGGCACTCAACGAGAGTCTCGCGGCGTACTTGATCCGAAAAATTACATGTTTACTCCATTTTCTGTCGTTTTAATGTAGTTGTCTTAGCGTTGATTTTCCGTATTTATAATTATTCACATCAAGTTACCACCACATGCGAACACATGGCACTCAACGAGAGTCTCGCGGCGTACTTGATCCGAAACATTACATGTTTACTCCATTTTCTGTCGTTTTAATGTAGTTGTCTTAGCGTTGATTTTCCGTTTTCGTTGGTCCGGTTTTTTACCGTGTGTTCTAGGTGCAACAACAGTTGCGTGTCCGTCTGTCGATGTAATAAAACCGGGGGCAACTGAATTATACAGTCGAAACCGTTTATATAACCTTTGTCTCTGTGAGTCCGTCATCGCAATCCAGTTTGTCGTTGTGACCTTGAAAGATACATGAGTGTCAGACAGTTTCGAGTGAAAACTCGTCTGTGCAGCTTTTACAAGTGCCTTTTCGTCGTCCGTACCAATAACAAGTCTGTCATGTGACGTACCAGTCGAGTCCAGTTTCGCTTTCAGATGTGAAAAGAAATGACAGTACGTTTCAAAGTCACTGTTGTTATGTATAAACAAAGGTCCAATGAATATAGGGGCTTGGCCAGTCTGTGGTCGGTTGACGGAATGCTGCTTATAGCAAGTGACCGTAACATGCATGTCACACAGATTAAAGGTCTTGTCTATTCCAAGGACCGATTTACCAGAGCAACATAGGTGTTTTAAGTCTGTCAACTGTTCGTCCGAATACAACACGATGTAAGGCGTCTTTGCGTTCGTCCGTATAACCGATCGAACAAAAGTATCATTGGCCGAAACCATGTTTTCTAATGCCACAATTTGATCGGCTATATTTTGTCTCGGAACGTGACTGTCTGTCTGTCCTTTGTTTGTCGAATATTTTTTAACATCCCGTATTTGGGAAATGCTTGTCGGTCGTGTAATTTCGTCATATTTTTTTGGTAATGTCTCGTATACCTTATGTGGTTTCATTTTTTGTATAAGCTCACGTACTTCGTCGAGAACGTAGTCTGGAGTACGGACGTATTCATTGTTCTTGAGTGAATTACCGTGTGAAGCCAGTCCAGGAAATGTTCCTAAATACTCAACAACAGCATAGGAACTTTCTAGACCGCCTTCACCAAGCCATGTCACCCTTTTTTTGTAATTGGGGCTTAATTTATGAGTAGTATAATACCTATGAATCAAAATTCTAGTTGGAGTAATGTCTTTGGAATAGTTACGTTGTAGAGTTTAAGTAGTTTGACCTCTGAGTCCGCTTGATGTAGTAGTTGTTTCTGGTTCCTGAGATGTGTGCGGAGTCTACAGGGAAAATTTAAAATATTATTAATAAAACTACAGATAATCGTATAACAGGCTAATACATTGTTGAAAAAAATCGACATTATCGTTATAAGTAATTTCTCCTTTTGTCAAAATGTTTTCAAAAGTCATCTAAAAGCGTATGTATGTGGGAAAGGGTAATTTCTCCTTTTGTCACAATGTTTTCGAAAGTCGTCTCCTACAGAGGCTTCTAAAAGCGTATGTATGTGGGAAAGGGTAAGTAGGCGTTAAAAGACACATTACAAATAATCGTATAACAGGCTTAATACATTGTTGAAAAAATTCGACATTGTCGTTATAAGTAATATAATCGTATAACAGGCTAATACATTGTTGAAAAAATGCGACATTGTCGTTATAAGTAATTTCTCCTTCTGTCACAATGTTTTAAAAGTCGTCTCCTGCAAAGGCGTCTAAAAGCGTAAGTATGTGGGAAGGTTAAGTAATTTCTCCTTTTGTCACAATGTTTTCAAAAGTCGTCTCCTGCAGAGGCTTCTAAAAGCGTATGTATGTGGGAAAGGGTAAGTAGGCGTTAAAAGACACAAATATATATATGAAATAAATTCCATTACAAATAATCGTATAACAGGCTAATACATTGTTGAAAAAATGCGACATTGTCGTTATAAGTAATTTCTCCTTCTGTCACAATATTTTAAAAGTCGTCTCCTGCAAAGGCGTCTAAAAGCGTAAGTATGTGGGAAAGGGTATAACAGGCTAATACATTGTTGAAAAAAGCGACATTTCTCTTTTTGTTAAAATGTTTTCAAAAGTCGTCTCCTGCAAAGGCGTCTAAAAGCGTATGCATGTGGGAAAGGGTATATAACAGGCTAATACATTGTTGAAAAAAGCGACATTTCTCTTTTTGTTAAAATGTTTTCAAAAGTCGTCTCCTGCAAAGGCGTCTAAAAGCGTATGCATGTGGGAAAGGGTATATAACAGGCTAATACATTGTTGAAAAAAGCGACATTTCTCTTTTTGTTAAAATGTTTTCAAAAGTCGTCTCCTGCAAAGGCGTCTAAAAGCGTATGCATGTGGGAAAGGGTATATAACAGGCTAATACATTGTTGAAAAAAGCGACATTTCTCTTTTTGTCAAAATGTTTTTAAAAGTCATTTAAGACTCGTGTATCAGTTAAATATAATTGCTAGTCGGGTCAATTTATAACAATTTAGACGAAGGCTGTTTATATAATAGCATAGACATCACGTGTCCATAACCCTTTACGATATGTAGACGATTATAGAAAACAGAACGTCAAGACATATATGTTGCCTATAATGAACAATGTCTCAATAACCTAACCTATAACAAATAAATTATGTGTTCATAACCCACTAAACGTAAATTCCGTATTACATATATCAGATGATCTATTATAGATCTTTTAGAATTTTAATAACGATAGTTGAATTGAATTAATACATTGAACCCTTTTCTCTTAGCTGTAACGTATGCTAGAATGCATATATGTCAGCTATCCCATTTAACGGGTCGTCTGCCAAATTTATAAAAAAGATATATAACTTACCGATTCAAAGCCGCTTCTGCATCGTAATCCAGTCCATTATTAAAAGCACATTTTTTACACTTAAAAGTTAAATTCTTATTAGACCATATTTTAAGGTCATCACCATTTAAATGTGTACAGCTGGCATGTACCCAGTGTGCACAATTAGAACACATGATAGTGCCATTTTGGCACTCTTTTTTACACACTGGGCACGGATATTGAGCCATGTTGTACAAAATTGGATAAGATGTGGTCAGATATATATATGATTATTTGCATTTACTCAATTATTTTGAGCAAATGTAATTAAAAAGATCCGACCTTCATCTTTAAAGTTGTTACTTTTCATTAATTAGGAAATACAAATTACCCAACAATATAGGCAAACATTCTTTTAATTATACATTTTTCAACAATTATACAATAATAGGTGACAACGGTTTAATCAAACTAGGTAGTTCAGATTGTAAAGAAAATTTAAGGTCGTTATTTTCTTTGAAATGAAAGGAGGGCTCTTTTGATTCTTTAATAAAACTTCTTCAAACCGTCTGGATCTTGCAAATGTACTCTGTCTTCGTGGTAATCTTTTGGAAATCTCATGTTCAAAGGGATAAAAGGCTTGCTTTCTTGAATGAGTTCATTTATTTTCTTTCTCTGGGAATTAAAGGATTTCTTACTTAATGCAGGGTCCTTTGGGAAACATCCTCGCTCGACTATTTCGCAAACCATTACCTCACAATCTCGAGTCTCAATTTCTGAAATTAAAGTGTTCAATCTCAAAACAATATCTCTGGGCACAGAATCATTTCGGATGTCGTTACCGCCAATGTTTAACACAACAACATCGGGGTTGAAACAAAGCAGCTGATGAAGGAGATTCTGGTCGTAGTTCATCACGGTCATACCACCTCTTCCAAAGAAACGTACATCTCCAGGTACCTGTAAAAAGAAGAAAAATATACATTTAAAACATATTATCTCAGACATCTTTCAACGGTGTTCATGCAAATATATCGTATAATTAAACATTACTTTTTCATTGAGCTAATATATGTGATCAAACATTTACCTCAATATTATAATTACAATATTTCCCGAGTCGGGAAATGTAACTGTCACCATATAGTGCTATTTTCATTGCCATTTTGGTTTGAATGCCATCAATTGTACAGGGGTTCCATTTATATTGCATATTTAAGTTACTCTAGATGTCAATTGATTTTTGTTCACAATTATCTCCATACACATTTGTCAAGTGTTGATTGAACACACAAAGGATGCGCTCAAACGACTCTAACTCTAAAATGATGTTATTAGTTTTATAAATCAACCAATTAAGTACTGATTGTGTCTTAAATATATAGATAGATATTATTTTTGTGTAATGTAAACTTTACATAGTTTCTGGTTGCATACACATAACACAAACATACATACATATTTAAAACTAATATGTTTCTTGAAAAAAAAATTTAAGACAGATGCTTCTCGGATATATTTAGCCAAATTCATCCATATGTTCTTGCTATCGCTGATAACATCATGTCAAGTGAAATTCGATCATTCTTAGTGTACTAGGTAACTAGGAGATACGTTATGTCTCTAGAATGGTGTAATTCGGTGCGTAAAATCAACGAGCCTATTGGTTCCGCGTGTATCATACTTACAGCGCTCATCAGGATCTAGGAAAGTGCAATTCTTTCTGTAGTTTCAAATGCCAAGCGCGATCCATATATTTTGAAATTCGTTAATTTCAAATGCGTGTACAATTTGTTGTTGAAAAAACATCATCTGAATGATTGGAAATTGTTTGTTAAACATGGGATGTCACACACAATTGTAATTATAATTAATATAATAGCGCTCCACAAAATGAAATTCGGTGATTGTGATAACAAAATAAATATTCTATACTATTATTGTAAGACAATTTCTGTTCAAAACCGCCCCCTGTAGAAATCACATAATAAGCTACTGATGCTGCAGACAATTTTTGTGTCGTCATGCACGTTACTTTTACCTACATGAAGTGAAATTCGGTCAGTATATTTTACGACCGTGTTAATTTTACGGGTCTCCTACATGCAAGTGAAATTCGGTAAATAGTGTTGTATATTTTACGACCGTGTTAATTTTACGGGTCTCTCTCCATGCAAGTGAAATTCGGTAAATGATATTGTATTTTTTACGACCTTGTTAATTTAACGGGTCTCCTCAATGCAAGTGAAATTCGGTAAATGAGATATAAGAAATGGCTACATAAGTTCATTAAACAATTGTACAAGTCCGTTTATTGATTATTTTTTTGGCTAATAACCTTGTTAAAGTAATAAACAAGTAATTCCATTCGAAGTGAAATTCGGTAAATGAGATATAAGAAATGGCTACATAAGTTCATTAAACAATTGTACAAGGCCGTTTATTGATTATTTTTTGGCTAATAACTTTGTTAAAGTAAATGAGGTTGTATTTTTTACGACCGTGTTAATTTTACGGGTCTCCTCCATGCAAGTGAAATTCGGTAAATCGGATCTAAGAAATGGCTGCATCAGTTCATTAAACAATTGTTAACAATAAGTCGGTACACTAAACATAAGTCAACCATTGGTTATACGGCAGTTCATAATACTTAATTCACTCGTTTTAAGCTAATAAGCTTGTTATAGTGGAAATTCAAAGTGAAATTCGGTGTAATTCGGTAGTTAGGTGTAATTCGGTATTTCCATGCACCGCAAATCAGTATAATCTGTACTTTCACTTTCATATACAATTCGCTAGAACTTCCAAATAAATGATAAACAATGATAAACAAAATCAACCATCAAAAGTTTCCTATATTAGACCTGAAATAGGAATCCGGAGGTATGAAAATTTTATTTTTATTACTGTGAATATACATAAACAAATAGCTGTCACGATACGGAGCACTTGGCTTCATAATATTTGCAAACAAGATATTTTTTAAAACAAGTTTTCCACATACTTCTCCTATAAATATGAATTAATAAATATCAAAAACATTAATTATCAAACAATTTACCTTATTTAGTTTCCTAGATGTGTAAAAACAATTTTCCACCGCTCGCTTCCTTTCACAACAAAATAAATATCGCGGTCATTTTCAGAATCGACTGTAATGATCACGTGGTTTGTAAATATCGACCAATAGACGCTTGACACGCTCGCCGTTTGAAGGATTTTGTTCTTCGTAAGGCATTTGCAATCGCGTGTCGCTTATCTCTGTGTTTATATGTCTCTGATATAATATGCAGTTATACTGGTATATATAATATGCAGTTATACTGGTATATATAATATGCAGTTAAACTGGTATATCTAATATGCAGTTATACTGGTATATCTAATATGCAGTTATACTGGTATATATAATATGCAGTTATACTGGTATATATAATATGCAGTTATACTGGTATATATAATATGCAGTTATACTGGTATATCTAATATACAGTTATACTGGTATATATAATATGCAGTTATACTGGTATATATAATATGCAGTTATACTGGTATATATAATACGCAGTTATACTGGTATATATACTTTGCAGTTATACTGGTATATCTAATACGCAGTTATACTGGTATATATAATATGCAGTTATACTGGTATATATAATACGCAGTTATACGGGTATATCTAATATGCAGTTATACTGGTATATATAATACGCAGTTATACGGGTATATCTAATATGCAGTTATACTGGTATATATAATACGCAGTTATACTGGTATATCTAATATGCAGTTATACTGGTATATCTAATATGCAGTTATACTGGTATATATCATATGCAGTTATACTGGTAGGCTATATCTAATATGCAGTTATACTGGTATATACAATATGCAGTTATACTGGTATATATAATATGCAGTTATACTGGTATATACAATATGCAGTTATACTGGTATATCTAATATGCAGTTATACTGGTATATCTAATATGCAGTTATACTGGTATATCTAATATGCAGTTATACTGGTATATCTAATATGCAGTTATACTGGTATATATAATATGCAGTTATACTGGTATATACAATATGCGTTAAACTGGTATATATAATATGCTGTTATACTAGTATATATAATATGCAGTTATACTGGTATATCTAATATGCAGTTATAATGGTATATATAATATGCAGTTATAATGGTATATCTAATACGTAGTTATAATGGTATATATAATACGCAGTTATAATGGTATATCTAATACGCAGTTATAATGGTATATATAATACGCAGTTATAATGGTATATATAATATGCGGTTATACTGGTATATATAATATGCAGTTATAATGGTATATCTAATATGCAGTTATAATGGTATATCTAATATGCGGTTATAATGGTATATCTAATATGCGGTTATAATGGTATATCTAATAAGCGGTTATAATGGTATATCTAATATGCAGTTATACTGGTATATCTAATATGCAGTTATACTGGTAGGCTATATCTAATATGCAGTTATACTGGTATATCTAATATGCAGTTATACTGGTATATCTAATACACAGTTATACTGGTATATCTAATATACAGTTATACTGGTATATCTAACATGCAATTATACTGGTATATCTAATATGCAGTTATACCGGTATATATAATATGCAGATATACTGGTATATATAATATGCAGTTATACTGGTATATCTAATATGCAGTTATACTGGTATATATAATATGCAGTTATACTGGTATATCTAATATGCAGTTATACTGGTATATATAATATGCAGTTATACTGGTATATCTAATACGCAGTCGTGATAGCTGTGACGCATTTGCACGTCTCTGTCTGTTCATCTCTCACGCTTGCATATTTAACTGTTATAACTCAATGACCAGTGCCATAATTGTGGCCTGTTACATCAAAGACATCTACACGCATTATCACTACCTTATTGTTGTTGAGGAAATCCTTAATGGCTATGACTAACGTACTAAAATACTTTTTACGACTCCTCCCCTTCCCATCTCCTTCTGAACGTGTTCCATCTCGGAATCGACGATATGCCATTCAATAAAAACAATTACGTTTATACATTTTCTTCACTGTAGATGCCTGCTGTACCATTTTATACGTTAGCTTTGGTAAATATCCAAGCTGACCACACAGTTTAATGCGCTATTCTTGTCACTCATATGACGCCATGACGCCATGGAGCGTAAGCGGAATTAATGTTCAATGCATTGTTATTCATTTTACGGAAAGCTGAATGTTGCATAACTTTTGTAATATGATTTAAGTGTTGTCAATTAATAATCATACATTTCTGTGCCAACCTGATTGTAAAGATGCTCAATTCACTTAAGTATTTTACTTTATAACGGAAAATGACACCGTCCCCGCTAGTAGGACAATGGGTTGTCATGACAAGGAATAAAATGACAATTCAGTTATTCTGAATTATTTTTGTTACGGCTTTAGATTAAGCATATATATATATATATATATATGTGTATTTGCTGAAGAATTAATTTCCAAATCACACAGCTACATTCCGGTTATTTCTGGATCATCCCTCGTCTAGCTTATATGCAGTTATGCTGTTCTATCTTATATGCAGCTATGCTGGTATAGCATATATGCAGATATACTTGTATATTTAATATGCAGTTATGTTAGTCTAGCTCATTTTGTTAAACCGTTATATAAATCAGTTTATTGCAATGAAATATCACTTTATAAAGTGTATATACCGAAAGATACAACTCGAAACCTTGGTTCCGAGTAATTGCCCTAATGTAGGTATACTATGAAGCCTTTGTCATTTAATAACATACACCAAAACGTTGAGCCTGTCTGAACTAATTTTATATTATTATTATTAATAGCTGTTCCACTGACACCGATCTGTTCCCCCACATTTCCCAAGTCCAGCAGGGAGAAATATCCGCCACGTTTGGAGCTTTCCGTACATGCGACCTCGCCGGTGGATCCGTTTCCATGCCTTTTTCCTGCACCCTGCAAGTTTGTCTTGGAGCTTGTCCAACAGTAAGTAATAACAAAATGTTATATCAAAAGAGAAAGCGTTTCATGTGACATGTGCACACATTTAAGACAAAGCTAAATATATACAAGTGTGCTGTCTGTTAAAAGTATTCACTCCATGACTATTGAACTTTAAGAAATTATCCTGTAGAAAGAGCTATAATAAGTCTAGATTAAAACTAAAAATTGCGTGCGAATTCTTACCTCCATACTATACAGGACGCACATTAAAAAATAAAATAAACACAAAATTCAGCCCTGCGTTCAGTGAAACATTTTGGTTACTTACGTTAACCAATCCAGTAGCTGTAATGTGATTGATGGGTTGCCAACCGTGAGCTACCGAAATGTTTAACTGAACGCAGAGCGATGATTCTTATATGTCAGACCACCTTTGATCCGTATCCTGCTACACGTGAATCTAATTTACAGTTGACTGTGAGCCTGCGAAAATGTACAAGTTGGCATTTCTGAAAAGTTAAGATTGCACAGGACACATAAGTTGATCTGGTACTACGGTTTACACATAAGCCATGTTGTAGCTTTCCCAATGGACGGACGGACTCATTTATGACGCTCATGAATATCTGCAATCCGTTTTTGTCTACTAAGCTCCCTTCTTTGTGTTTCATAATTGTCACATATTTCTTTAAATGAGCCGAATTACGAGAAAACCAATAGTGTGGACTCTGTGTAAAGTCTGGATCCTGATCAGCCTAAGTATACCGCGCAGGCTAACCTATAACTGAATATATGTACATGTTATTCATATATATAGATTTATTAATTTTATTAACCTTTCATCTCTTATGAAACAAGTTCTTAAGCGCTCCTGACAACTGCTTCCTGTCTTTTAAAACTAAAGTTACCATTCATGATATCATGTTCATCATTCTTTTTCCAGGCCCGGAAGATACTAGCTCCCTCTGTATGAACCAATGACTGTTCGTTGCACTGATTATCATAATGGTCGGCGGACTTATCGCTACATCCGTCGTCACAGTCAGCATGTACAGAAAACTCCAGGAAAAATCAAACATCCTCAACAAATTGAACCCCTCCCACCGCATCAACATGCAAATTGCATAAATCGATCCAGAAAACAACAACAACCTTTATTAGAGTAGTATTGTGATATCGTTGCAATTGATTGACAGACAGTTTGTATTTTACGTAATTATATCACCGAGAGTATAACTATTGGTCAACAAAGAACATCCAGGACTTCAGATTTACAAATGTCAAGGTTCTTTCTTTATGTTTTATTTTACTTTGAATATTAGTTTTTTAAAATCCGAAACCATTTTCAGGAAAAGCTTCTTTCAAAACAAAAATGGTTACACCAAACTATCTGACCATGCTATCTTCTTGGCTTCGGTTACTATAAAAACATTCTTAATGAATATGAATGAGCCAGAGGTCCGGTGTTAAA
The DNA here is from genome assembly GCA_031761405.1 of Serripes groenlandicus. NCBI lineage: Eukaryota > Metazoa > Mollusca > Bivalvia > Cardiida > Cardiidae > Serripes > Serripes groenlandicus. Next base: position 15,938,372 of record JASEVX010000003.1, on the reverse strand, counting down.
TCATGATTTAGGTACTGTACATTTCTGAGTCCTTTTTAAGTGTCTCTTTTTTAAATAGAGGTCTAGTAATATTCCTCCTTTTAAGAATAACAAGACATCGTTTGTATCGGTGATATACACCAAGCACGTTAAAGAACCAAGGTTCCTTTTGGAAAGTGTAGAGTTTTGCACAAGGACTCCCTTAAATCTAATTATGCTTCTGTAAATTATCTGCACCTGTCAGATGCTGTCACATAGTGTGGAATATCAAATTAGACCTATGATAGGTAACTAGCGTATGCTCAATCAGAGTATTTTGTCTCTCTAACTTTATGACTTACTATGATATTCGACCCGAGTCTATAGGCTATTCTAGTCTCTGATGGTTGTATGTACGGTCTCGAACAATACATTTTACGCAAGAAGCATGTCACACTACATACAATATTTATTTTTTATAATAACATGTTTAAACTTCAAGCGGGACCTGGTTTGTGTATTGTTATATTATGCATTCTTGATATAAACTGCTTTAAAAAAAAAGAGAAGAAATTAGAAAAGTAAGAGAGATAGAAGAAGAAGGGAACACTAGTTACGTTTTAAAATATTGTCTACATATTTAACTCGAAACGGGCTACAGATGTCCTAAGGTCAATTTCCCGGTTTCGATTTGTTACACACTTAGATATTAAACATTTGGCACTACCCACATGTACAGCTTCGATTCATAATTCAAATTAGTCTGCAAGGCTATGCTGATCCAGAAGAGTAATTGTCATGGCAACCATACGGTAAGACATGGTTCATCACTTTAAAGTACAACTTTCCTCAGATAACCGCCATGGAATGGAAAACGACACAGATAGAAAAACAAAGTGAAATATAAATACTCGAAAATAACATTTATTTTGAAATTATTGCAATTAATACTTATAATATTAAATAAAAATTGCTTATAATCGTATTAATGTTTTAATCTCTTTTTTACTTTCAAAGAAAGTTTAAAATATGTCACAAGCTATTTGTTTTTACAACTATAATACTTATCCTACAAGTATATGTACATGTATTTGGAAGACATATTATTTAACAGGATTAATTGTACTCGTGAATTATTTTTATTATTAGTTTTTATGTTAAGTTCGAATAAACATCATTCAGTACAGTAGCAACGTTTGTTATACTTCACCTTTGATCGATATTGATCTACAGTAAATTAGTCTTGCTGTTTCTGAGTATACATCTGCATTGCGTTCAGTGTACAATTACGATGGCTAACGGTATGCCAATCCACCAATCAACAGACCAGTTCAGAACACGTGGTCTACTTATATAATAACAACGGAAGAAAATGTGTAATGGTCATGTTGGACACGTCCAAACATTCGCCTACCGTTGTATATCGAATACAGTTAATATACCACAGCGGAACATCCACCTACCGTTGTAGATTGAATACAGTGAATTTACCACAGTGGAACATCCGCCTATCGTTGTAGATTGGATACAGTGAATATATCACAGTGGAACATCTGCCTACCGTTGTAGATTGAATACAGTGAATATATCACAGTGGAACATCTGCCTACCGTTGTAGATTGGATACAGTTAATATACCACAGCGGAACATCCGCCTACCGTTGTAGATTGAATACAGTGAATTTACCACAGTGGAACATCCGCCTATCGTTGTAGATTGAATATAGTGAATATACCACAGCGGAACATCCGACTACCGTTGTAGATTGAATACAGTGAATATATCACAATGGAACATCCGCCTACCGTTGTAGATTGAATACAGTGAACATACCATAGTGGAACATCCGCCTACCGTTGTAGATTAAATACAGTGCATTTATCACAGTAAAACATCCCGTCTGGTTTAATCCTTTCCAACATGCAAATGCATTTCGATTCATCTATAGCAGACGAGTTTTGAAAACACTGTGGCAACAGGAGAAATAGCTCATGAATATAATAAATAAACAACTTTATTCGTTATGATCGTTCTAGTTTGTGGGTTTTAGTGAGAACTCTAGACTCAAGTAAAACATTTGAGCCGTCCTGCGAGAAAACCATCATTATGGCCTCTGCGTAATGTATCGACCCAGATCAGCTTGCGCAAACCGCGCAGACTGATCCGGGTCGACATATTCCGTCTCAGCGGGATAGAGATATAGAGTAATGATTCCTTAAACAGAAAATCTACAGGAGGCGAAAAGTGTCTATCCGGGTAAGCCTGTGCGGCATGCTTATGCTGATCTAGGTCGATACTTTACGCAGAGGCCACAATGTTGGGACGGCTCATTTATGATTGCAACTTGAGACTATATACTGACATCGACGCTTAAGAACTATTCTTCGATAACGAAAAGGCGATTGTCCGAAACGGTCCGGTCAAAATGGTTCGGTGGACACTGAGACCTAGGGAAAATCCACACAAGAAGTTGGTGATTCATCGGTTTACCCCTTCCAACACGTAACACATCTGAATTTTGAAAACTTTTCGTTAAATTATAGAAATTTCCTAAAAGGGAACTTTTAATTATTGATAAGAGTTGAACACATTGTGACAAAAGCAGAATGGCTCAATATGAGCAATTTCTTTTTTTGTCACATTGTTTGTAAAAGTCTGCTTCAGATGCGTCAGAATGGGGAAAATCGAAAAGATGGGAAAGGGTTTCTACTGTTGATTCAAAATTTCTGTCTTAAAAGAAGAGCCAGTCAGTGTGGTCCCTTTAACCATTTCCCTCATCCATCTGACGCCTCTGCAGCAGAGGACTTTAGAAAACATTGTAACAAAACTTGAAAAGGAGCAATTTCTTCTTTTGCCACAATGTTTTCAACTCTGTTCAATAATTTTACATACACTTATACTGCTTTGGTGTAGTAGTACAGCGGCCGCCTCGGTGCGGGTGCTGGCAGGTTCGATCCCCGCTTTAGTGTCCTACACAATTCTTTAAAAATGGTAAAAATGGCTGCCCTCATTTGCATTACGACTGTCTGGACGATGTCAGTATACACGGTCCATTAGTACTGGTAACGTACCCTGGAAACGACGTGACATAACTGAAAAGTGTTCAAAGCGACATAAAACATAAGTCAGTCAATCAATCAATCAATCCATCATATAATATATAACTTTGAAGTCAAAGATATCTCAAAAATGAACTTTATTGATTGCAGAATAGTACACCACAGTACAGCATCATTATTCATAACATGAAAGTCGAACGAACAGTGCTTTGAGAAATCCTGTCTGACAGTAAAGTTGTTGATAGTTCAAGATGTACGTTGATAACAGTGGATTATTAGGAACTAAAAGTAGACTATATGTTTCAAATAGTGAAATTATCGAGTTATAAATTTCACTGTTTATCCCTGTTTTTATCCGTCTCTATCTGGTACCATTAACTCTTTCAGCGCCAATGGCAATATTGAGATTTGTGCAGACAATGCAGATTCAGTCGAGTCAGCTCGTAAACGAGCTGTCTCACATGCAATCAGCATTGTTTGCCTTACATCTTATCAGAAATACAAATGAGGTTAAATATACGATCTAGATATATTTCCATGTGTTTTACCCACACAAGCTATTATCAAGCGTGCCATAGCCACTCGTGACAAAATTGTGCTGACTCAGTGAACATATATGAACCGTTTTACGAGCAAACCAACATTATGGTTGATTGATTGATTGATAAGGGTTTAACGCCGTTTTCAACAATTTTTCAGTCATATCACGGCGACCCAACATTATGGACTCTGCGTAGTGTATCGCCCTAGGTCAGCCTAAGCTGTCAGCGCAGGCTAATCCGGGCCGATACATTCCGTCTCGGATAGATAGAGGTATAGAGAGATAATTCCTGAAACAGAAAATCGAGCGCTTGGCAAGTTCCTGATCACAACTCACCATGGGTTATTTTCTACACACTTGCCAGCAGTTGCTGTCATGCTGTGAGCCATTTCGTGCGGCTCTATGCAAGATGACCAATCTCATTAAAACCAGACCTTAACTTCGCTCGCTCGCTCGTATATAAATCTGATTACTGCCCAACATTATCGCTTTCCAAATCAATCGATAAAAACAGGGAAGTTGATTAAAATGAATAAACGATATAGAGAAGCAGTGATTGTCGAGTTCTTTAAGTGTAAAGAACGCTTGTTTGTTGTATAGTGCGATTACATTCGACATACAAACCGAGCACTTGCTCGTGCGTATTTAAGTGTTATTTAGGAGGTGAAGTCAGATCCAATATACGTACAGCGATGTATTTGGTTTGATCTGAATGAGAGTGCGTTTTGACATGACTGAACAACTACACAGTCACCTTACAGGTAATTGGCGCCCTTCGTACGGTCCTCGCTGGAGTATTGCAGGATCCATATGAAAATTACCCCCTCTTTCCCACAGGTCCAACATACAGCTTTTGGGCAGATAATGTGAAGGTTTAAACTGACTTGCGGAATTGTACGGATTCGTACAACAGCTTAAGGGCTGTAAGCACCTTAGCCTACGAGCGGTAATTTTATCAGGCTATTTATCTTGTCAGGATACCTGAGTAGAATTGCACGTATTAAACAAGGCTCTTTTAGTAGCTCTATGTAGAGGGTTCTCTCTCTCTATATTCGTTGTTGTAGTTCTAATTTGTAGAGTAGTTCGATGCAGGGTTGTGTAGGTTCTAGTAAGAGTACCGTTTATACTGAACGAGAATTCGTAGTAAATTGCATAGACCTCGGAATAACGTAGCGTTTAAAAAGAAATAACGAATTCAAAGTCATTTGAAGTTTAAATAATGCATAATGTTTACTACTACTACTACTACTACTACTACTACTAATACTAATAATTCAACCAAATGATGATGATGATGATTTATGAATAACGTTTAACAATTAAGTGACCAGCCGCCGAAACGCACCAAGCATACCCAGTTGCTTTAATTCGTAGCGAACATAATACAGTTGGAGATAATAAAAAGCATAGCTATTTTCCCCCATGTAGTTGTTTCTATAAATACTTATGTTAATAACCTTTTGGAATTACGAAGCACGATGTTTCTGTTTGGTGATTCATTGTTGTCTAAAATTCATAGGGCGGTTTCAAACTTGACGACTGATCAAGAGGACTGGTGCATTGCGCCTTTTATAGCCATTGGATGCTGGCGAGGATGCTGGCGAGCTGCAATCCAATCAGAGGCGCTCTTTCAGATGCCAGCATACTGGCAACTCTGAATGAGTGCTTCGGTCGGATTTGACAGCCGAAGAAAACAACACTATTACTTCTATAATATTAAATCGGTATGCCATAAGGGTAGACACCGAAACCACGGTAGATTAGAAATAATCCTATTAAATAATCATTCATTTCAACATACTTAGAAAACATCTGAAACGACGAATCGAGACCGCCAGCATCGGTCCAGCATTCCACAAAATAAACGAACAAATATTTTTTCGCCAGCATCGATAAATAGCTGGGTATAAACTATTATTCACAGCTAAAAAACACATTTCTTAAATACTTTCAATATAAGTAATAATGTAAAACTCTTAATACATTGTATAATTAAGTGTATATCCTAAAACTGGCTGAAAAGGAAATTCATACGGAAAATACACATGGCGTCACCAGTCTAAAATGTAAATATATAACAGCAATGCTGGCAATGCTGGCGATTCAAATTCTGGGGTTAATGAGAATCATAAAAATAGATTAGTCGTAGATATCATAATCCATTTATCTATGTCAGCGAATATGGAAAATCGGGCTGTTTCGAAAAGAAAATCAAGTAAGTGTCAAAAATAATATGTACATATACCCGGATACACCTATATTCGGATATGCCTGTGCAGGCTATTACACTGTTATACGACTATTTGAAACCACTGCGAGAAGCCCGACCATATATACTACTACGAGTCAAAAGTGCACGTGCCACCAGAGCAATCAGAGTGTGTGCAAGTTTACCGATAGGTGTGCGTGCGGTCACCTTGCAGCGACTGTTCAGTGCAAACACATCGGTTGCGTGGTGACAGTGTGCAGCCATCGCCAAATACGTTTTATCTGGTGACAGTGCCAAACCTCTGCAGTAACCGTACCTTGTACCTGCATACATTAGGAAACGCAGCCAACCACAGCCCTGCTTATTGGGCATGTTCAATAGTCTCCGGTGGCTGTTTGCGATCCTTTTGCGACACAAAAAAAACTTGAAGATCCTTGCGTTCAACGCATGTAGTTTTTCCGCGAAATCCGTTGTGGACCAAGCAGGTCATTATGGCCGGGGCATACTGTAAGCAATTAGGTTAATTACATTAGTGGAATATTAAACATCAATGGTGGCAGAGGCGTAGACGTATGTGGAACAAACATTAAATATGTATGAGTATTGGACACAACTAAAATAATGGCATTACCGACGTTAATATAAGGTCACACCACACACAAAACAACCTTCGGATTTGCTTTTTTTGTTTAAGATTTGGCATTTAGGATAGAATTCCATGTTAACGTATTTTTTATTGAGATAATTGTGATACGTCTCCGTCATTAACTTTCGGACAAGAAAGATTCTGGAACCTGTTTTCACCAATGAAGTTCAATATCATTCCAATTCACAAATTAACCCAAATTCCAATTGTTTAAACCACTATGGATTAACCAATTGCGACAAGTGTTGCGTTGCAATTCATAACATTCTAACATTAATAATAGAATTACATGTATGATTAATTTTGCATGGTTGGTAAACATGGATCGTGGTCAACATGTGCCGTGGTGCATGCTGACGCTGGTTTCGTGTTCGCAATTTTCCTTAGGTCTGTTTTCCAATGGCGTGTCCTAAACGATAATCACGTTTGTTTTGAACGAGATTTTGTTTCTTAATATACTCTTTCCCTTACATTCCCTTATTGCATAGCCGCGATAATAAGGGTGAATAAATAATTATTATTACTTTTACCTTTTCAAGATATTTCTCCACATTATAAAATATAGACGAATAATAAACGATAAAAAAACAACCCGCAGGCAAATGAAAGAAAAGTAGATTTTCATATGAGAGAGCGCGAAATAGCTCTGTGATCAATTTCTTTTTTTACAGTGTTTTTGAAAAGTTAAATAATACAGAGAATCTTATGTGCATAAGTATGATAATGCCAGTTGGGCTACACTTATACATTTTTGTCAGAAGTACACCAACTATATGAGCCGTTCCACGAGAAAACCAACATTATGGGCTCTGCGTAATCTATCGACCAGATCAGCCTGCGCAGTACGTGCAGGCTAATCCGGGCCGACACTTTCCGTCTCAGGGAGATAGAGGTATACGGTAATGATTCCTGAAACAGAAAATCCACAGGGGGCGAAACGTGTCCGTCCGGGTTAACCTGCGCGGCATGCTTAGGCTGTTCCGGGTCGATATATACTTTACGCAGAGTCCATAATGTTGGTTTTCTCGTGGAACAGCTCATATGTAGAAACACTGACAGGAAATATTCCGTGAATCTTCCCTGTTTGTAAAAGCGATAAGACTTTTGTGACATTGTTTGACGCGATAACATGTACACGTTCTGAACAGTGGAGGACCATTTCATGTTAATCCTGGTGTGTGTTTTAGTATATATTTGTAAAAAATGTAACTCTAGCCCAACGGTAGCGAACACACTAATCAAACTACAAATATTTGTGCAAGACAGTGGTTCGGTTGTAGAGCGTACCAAAGGTCCCGGGTTCGAATCCCGTGATGAGCCGGTTCTGACTTTGGGATTTCTTCCACACAAACGGCGCGAGTAATGTTTAAGTCTCAGGGAAGTCGACATCGATCGTGATAAATATGAGCTGAATGTTTGTTTCGCAATCCATGTCAAATAAATAAATTTTAAATAAATTACACATATTTTGCTAATACCACCCAACCAATACCCTGCTAGGTAAATCTGAACCCATCCCTTTGTCATTGTCAACACGGACGCTTTCCGGACTAGACTTTTAAATCTCTTCTATTGGAAATCTAAGCCCGTATCGCCATATGGGTTTTATACTTTATAAAACAATAAACATAACAGGCACAAATATAACCGTTTTTTTGTTTTATTATCCTAGTCACGTTTCAAACATGTATCATGAAGAGAACGCTTAAGCGACACAGTTATCGCTATCGGAAGTTACCCGTAAGATATCGAAAGGCTGAAAGTTCGAGCTCCAGAAAGGCTACATATAATTCGCTTTCCCCATGAGGTATGTTCTAGAAGTGGTTCGTTCGGGTGGCATCAAAATGGGCTGTACACAAAGGAGAACGGGCTGTACACAGGAGAACGGGCTATACACAGATGAGAACGAGATATACACAGAGGAGAACGGGCTATACACAGGTGAACGGAATGTACACGCAGGAGAACGGGCTATACAAAGAGGAAGACGTGTTCCTCTTTGTGATCAATGATCATGATATGCCAGTATGACGATATGATGCTTGCTTTTATTACATGTATTTTAGTGGGTTATTGATAAATAACGGGTGGTTATATACTGATAAACTCACAGTATTCAACCGTGAGTGTTATCAACATACAACATATACTGTTTATTTAATAAGAAGACATGTTAATCAAACATGCTGCCGTAAGTTTGATTTAGTTGAGTTTAACACCGTATTTAATCTTGTTTCAGTGCATATGCTTCCTGGTTCTGTCGGACCGGGGATGCATTCAGATTGTCTTTACACGACAAGTGCTCGGCGAGTGCTAGTCAAAAGCTGTAATTCGATTGGTTGTTTGCGCTAGCATATTCGCGTGCTCGGTGTGTAACGACAATCTGAACACGCCACCTGTATTCCATACAGGTAAAATGACTACCTTCCGACGCATTACCCCTCCTTTTTGTTTAAGCACATCGGTGATTTGAATAGTGTTTGTTTTATTATAGTGTCACCCCTATTGAAAGGGCCAGCCATTTCTGACTCACGAGACACCTTTGTCCAGAGCACATTGAAGAATCACGCCAGAATGCGCTTCCGAACATAACAAACTAAGTGAACGTAATCCATAGATGTAGAAGGGCGTCATTTTTGCATGACGACAGTTATAAATCGTACTAGATTGATTGATTGATTGATTGGGGTTTAACGCCGTTTTTAACAATTTCTCAGTCGTATCACGGCGGCCAGTTCACCTACTGATGTGTTTCCTCACACCAGAACTCCACACAACAATCTTCCCAAGCAACTGGCTGCTTTTCCACATAGACTTAGCCCATTGGTGGAAGACAAATGACGCATGTCGCAATGACTTTTGTCAAACGTCGGAAAGAAAGTTGGCCGAGTCGGGATTCGAACTCCCAACCCCTGGATTGACAGCCCGCGTCGTTACCGACTGAGCTACCGGGACTCGACAAAATCGTACTATAAGTAAGCCCAAAATTAAAATAATTTTAAATATTCATATTTCACGCTAAATGGTGTAGAAACAATATTCGGACGTGATTAAGTTGTTAATACGGTTAATATCGGCTTCATTAGATTACTAACTGGTAATAACGTGATTATGGCCAATATTGATCGAGACTACGTCACGGTTATCATAACGGGTATATAAAGGTACGGCCGGGTGGATGGTTTTAAGCGTCCTCCAAGGCCTAACTGACTGTCCAGAGCGAAATCGTCTGTCATCCGATTCAAACAAGGTAAGAACTTACATTAAATTCTTTCCAAGCAGTGATTTTAGCTGAGACATATTTTTTTTGTTATGTTTAAAATCATACTCTTACCATGGCAACACATTTTCATTTCACAATAATATATTTAGCGAACTAGCACTAACTTTTCTGTGAAAATTTAAAATTCAAATGTTCCTACGTGAAAAAGAATGACTAGAAGACATGGCTTCTTATTGACTCTCCGACGAGCCTTATCGGAGTCTTTACTGTACACAGTTGCATGAACCATTTACCTCACAGAACGGACATGCAGCAGACGACTTTTAAACTATCAAGGGAAACATCTCTATTATTGAAAGTGTAAGTCTTGAATTGTGTTGAAAACATTTTGGCAAAAGGAGAAATTGTTCATTATGACCAATTATTACTGTTGCCAAAAAGTTTTCAAAATTCGTCTGCTGCAGTTGTGTCAGAATCCGTCTGCAAGTGGGAAAACGTTAAGATCCCCAAAAGCTTCATTTTAATACGCTATCGATGATTTGTCACTATACCGTTTTGATTCCATGATATTAAATATTTGCCAGCAACAACTTACATTGAAAAAACCCAACTAGAAATGATATTAAACTACAGTACATTGATATATTCCTATTATATTTTCATCAAATTTAGGATAAACATATTCTTCTCTGGAAGCAAATGAAATAAGTTCTAACAAAAATTAAGATAAAACACTTGAGTCAAAACGCTTTATATTATGTAACTGCTATGTCACGTAGTTGAAATAGTATGAAATTGATATGGTTAATTATGGAAAACTCAACATAGTGTAAACTAAAGAAAGATTAATGGATTGTGTTGTACAAAACTTAAGAATTTGTAGTCAGCTTTTTTATGATCATATTAAAGCAGATTTGAACTATGATGTCAACCAATGTCCGAAATAGATAACTGCTGACTCAGATGCGTATTTCGTCATCGAATATGGACGAAAGAGATTGGAACAACTGGACATAATCTATGTTTATTTTAACGGTAACAAAATGGATGAAGAATTTCATTTTATTTTGGCTTGATATGCATCATTGTTATTAATCGTTTTGCTTCGAAAGGCAATCAAAGGCTTTTGCAAACAATGTAGGTTCAGGCGAGTTGTCTCTCCTGAAATATGCATTGCTTTCCACTTAGACATACAAATTCTACCAGTTCCTGTTGGACGATTTGGTCCAATTTTCAACATGAACGATTAAACTTTGTGAAATTCTGCAGTGAAAGAGTTAACAAAATGACTATTTGGAAACATTAACAAGTTTTTATACAAATGTTACACTTGTTATACTAACAAATAAACAAAAACGTATTGTCAAATATATGCTAAAGCGCTGGTTGACCTAGATCTACAATGGTCGGATAAGCCTTACGGTTGGTGTTCCCAGAGTGCAGCTCACACAATATTCTATGCTCTTTCTTTCCCCCAGTTTGCAGCCATGATGCACAAAGTGTTTTTAACGTTGATGCTGATTATCGCCGGAGCCTGGGCACAGTTTAACCCAACACGTAAGTTATTCCAACAATCACGGTGTAATGTATGGCCGGCTTTGGTCATGACATTCGTCGGAGATTTCCAGAATGCTTAGTACATACAACTAGATTTGATTGTTTGATTGAACAGTTTTTTCGTCGTGTTCAACTTTATTGTAGGAGCTATATTACGCCTGTATTAATTATCCCGACACTCATAGATTAATTGTAATGCTATCCCTGCAACCCTATACAAGGCGTAAAGGAGGGAAGTCAGTACTATCATTTCCTGGGTGAATTATTAGTACGCCCTGTATTGTTTATCCTGATAAAGATGCCTTAGTTGTAGTGCTATCCCTGCAAATCTTAGCGACAAGGAGGGAAGTCATTATTATCATTTCAATGAGAAAGTTCTCCACTTGCAGCAATGATTTCAACTCTATTCAATAATGATGCTATCATTTAAAGATATTTTCTATAGTTTGCATTTGATAATTGCAATGTCGAACTGCTGCAGATTTATTGTATATAGGAAAGGGCTAAACTACGTTATGATAGTGTCTAAGGCAATACTAAAAACTCTTCATTGTTCAATAATAGGCTTCAGAAATAATTTCTACAGACACTATTGTGTCCATCTTGGAAAAGCATGAAGTCATCTGGAGACATTATTTGTGAAAGCCTGGAGAAGTATTGAATTTTAAGTGTCAAAGACATGTTTTAATCCCTAGGGAATAGTTCTTTCACATCAGTCTAGTGAACACATTTTCACAAAGGTCAAAAGCAGGGTCAACGCAGTCGAGTAATATCAACATTGATAAGAGGGAGTGAACAGGTATTTCCCCCACACTATTTCTCTTATTACTCAATCAAACCCTATGTTGTGGGTACTTACAAGAATCGTCTCACTGAGACGATTCTTTTGAGTACCCACAACATAGGGTTTGAATGTCCAATTATGATTTTAGAACATGAAAAATGCCCCTTATCTAGAGTTCTGATTGTAATATAAAAAGGTTATATAAAGTTTAACGTATGTAAACATAACTACACTCTGCCGTCTCTGTAAATATATCTGAGATTTCCCTTTTTTCTAATGTTGGTTGACTGACAGTTGTACAGAAAGCTTTGTCTTCTCTGTTTTATAGTGGCGTTTGACAAATGTATAAAGAGCCTTTTAAATATATGTCAGATTTCTCTGTGTTCTAGTGTCGGTTGACAGCTGTACACAAAACCTTGTAAATATATGTAAGGTTTTCTGTTTTTTAGTATCGGTTGACAATTGTGCAAAGAGCTTTGTAAATATATGTCAGATTTCTCTGTTTTCTAGTGTCGATTGACAGCTGTACACAAAGCCTTGTAAATATATGTAAGGATTTCTGTTTTCTAGTATCGGTTGACAACTGTGCAAAGAACTTTGTAAATATATGTCAGATTTCTCTGTTTTCTAGTGACGGTTGACAACTGTACAAAAAGCTTTGTAAATACATATCAGATTTCTCTGTTTTCTAGTGAAAGTTGACAACTGTGCAAAGAGCTTTGTAAATACATATATCAGATTTCTCTGTTTTCTAGTGAAAGTTGACAACTGTGCAAAAAGCTTTGTAAATACATATCAGATTTCTCTGTTTTCTAGTGACGGTTGACATCTGTACAAAGAGCTTTGTAAATACATATCAGATATCTCTGTTTTCTATTGACGGTTGGCACCTGTACAAAGAGCTTTGCAATTCATATCAGATGTCTCTGTTTTCCAGTATTGGTTGACAGCTGTACACAGAGCTCACTTGTCCTGACAACGACTGACGCAGCGGACGGCGGTATCATCTACGTGCAAGGTCAGGGCGCAGCCTGTAAACAAACAACCACTTCCGGTTCAAATCAGCACACCATCGACTTTAGCTCCTGTGGTATACAATGGGTATGTACACGGGTTATTTCATAGATCCGAAAATGTATTCTAAGCAACCCCCATTGTCATGCGTCACAAACAACCAACAAATAATCGTTAAAAACTAACCGGTTCCCATGCATCACATGGCTTTTGTTTGTTATGCAGAAACCACGTTCGGCAATCGAGTATGCCGGACAGAACATATCTTTATTTATTCTTTGTTATTCTTTACCCTCGCCGTTCATTAACTATTTGGCGATAAACATATCTATTCCTTTTATTGGCTTATATACTGCATCTTATTTGCATATCAGATCTATGAACTGCTCAAACCGATTTTACGACGGCTATGCCATCTATAAAGATTCATGACAATAAGCGCATCCACACCGTCTAACGAGATTCTATATTTATGTCTGCTGAACTCATAAAACTCATCATTCAAATGGTTAACCTTGATGCGATAAATTATTTCAAAGGAAAGTGGCTTCCGATAAATAGTACTGCATTATTTCGTATCGGAGGAAAGCCATTTTCGTTAGCTGTTTGATGCGATAAATTATTTCAAAGGAAAGTGGCTTCCGATAAATAGTACTGCATTATTTCGTATCGGAGGAAAGCCATTTTCGTTAGCTGTTTGGTACACCCGACGATGCAATTGTCTGCCATTCCGAGCCAAATAAAGGCTGTACCAAGAACTTGAATTGATGCATCGGTTTCATGATAAACAATACCGGGGGTATTGGTAATTAACCCAGGAAAGGCCAGGAAACACCAGGAAACGCCAGGAAACCACAGGAAACTGAAGTACTGTTGGATACAACATAAACACAATTAAAACAAACTGTTGACATGAGACTTGCAATAATAAAAATAACGCAGTTACCACGGTCTATTGTACCTTGGTATAGACATCATGCTTGAGATGAGTGACATTTCTCCAAGCTTCTAACGGACCACGGTTTTGAAATAATCTACCTTGACGAACCCTGATTTTTAAACAAGGAATTATTGATACAATCTTTGTTTTATTTGTTGACTATGTTAATGAAATGGTAACAATGTTAAATCACAACGAATCAGATTGTTTAGTCATTCGAAGCAAAGAGGCCCCTGTCAAATTGGTTTCTCTGTACAAACAGGAAGAGTCCTTCAAGATTGTTGTACAGAAGAAAGCCGCATATCAAACTGGTGCTGATAAGCAGATTCCAATTATGTGTATAGCCGACCTTACAGACATAGATGTGACCAACACTCTCAACGCTGCGTAAGTTTTACTTCGTTGTGTTCCTTGCTATTTAATAGCTGTACATTTACTTCTAGATATTTCTTATATTTTTGCCTAGATGTCTTCAAAGTTTTTTGCTGCAAATTGTTTTGAGTGATAAAGGGATAACTGACTGTAATCTGGGTTACAGCAGAATTCTTTTGAAAACATTTTGGAAAATTTGCTTATTGTGAGAAAATTCTCATATTTTCACAATTTTTTCTAATTAACATCAAAATAATACTCTCAATTTATTTTCATTCCTTTTCTTGATAAAATAATTTCTATGTAAAAGAGTATTTAATCGGTATGTAGGCAAGGCATGAAACGATTGCAGTCTATGCTATATGGTTTACCTGTTTTATGAGGAGAAAGTATTTCTAATCAAAGCATTGACCTAAATCACCTGGAAAATAGCAATTCTAACAATACAAAACTGTCGATTGTCAATGATCTAATGGGTTAAATAAATAAGATTTTGAATTACACGTATAAACGTATGCTGTGCCAGTATCTACATGTAACAAAGGTGGTATCGAATTTTTTGTTTTCTTTTGTTTGTTTTTATTTACCCTCGCAGTTCAGAATTAACTATATGGCGAGCAGACAAAGTTAGATACAAGGGAGTCCGGATGCGATACCCTAGCTCTGTCCGAAAAGACCCCTTGGTTCTTTTACGTGCCCAGTGTATAGCACCGATACACGCGAGGTTATTTTTCCTCGAAAGGACCGGTACTTGACCTCTAGTTGAGTGGGAAAGTTTAAGAAATTTAAGCCTTTTTTAAAAGCAGCCCAAATGTTCAGAACCCGGACAGTGATAGGAACCCCAGACCTCTGGATGTACAGTCCATTGTTTTAAACAATGGACTATTGCGCCACTCTAGTATCGAGTTGAAGCCCACTGACTTATATTTACCAGTTCAACGTTCGATCAGATAAACGATATGTAACGATAGCCAATCTACCAATCAAATTACAGCTTTTTCACTTCTCGTGTAAACCGTTACAAACCGAGATCTACACAAGTTCTAAAGTGAATACATGGCAGTTCAAATTGAATTTAATCGAACCTATAAACGTGCATCGCGACATTTGCTCATTATGATATGCACGTCCTTAATTTAATTAAAATACTGTAGATCAAGATCAGCTTATTTATGTTAGACTAGTTTAAACACAAAATAGAACCATGTTTTGAAAACAACGTGGTACTGTTACGGGTTGTACGAATTGAGTGGGATGAAACATAAATGGTACCCGAGTTTTTATGAAGCAGTTTGATTGTACTCTTTACTTGTATGACTACTGACGGTTTCCAAATTTATTTCTCAACAACGTAAACCTTATCGTGCATGACATTTGAGCAAATATATGTATCATTTAGGACTTATATTCGTTTTAACCAAAACCAACATCTTTTCATACGTGTCTTTATAAAGCGAGTTACACATTTGATATTATCTTCATATTATTCATCTGTAAATAATAGTCAATAACAGTTCATTAATTTCCAGTACTGACTGCATAAATACTAACTCTTGTGCTTTCCTCCTATAGGGACAAAGACGATGATGCAGGCCAAAACAAAACGGTGAAGCCGACCGCCACCATGACACTCTACAAGGATGGTTCGGACATCAGTGGGGGCTCCGTCAAATTGACCGACACCGTCACCATGATCCTGAAACTCGACGCGGAATTTATTCGTAAGTTTTTGTCATTTCTTACTGTGATTTCGTAGTGTCGCAACTTGTGATATACAGGATATTCATCAATTCTTAAACACACTTCCTCCTGTTTCTCAAACAATCTAAACTGCGTTCAATAATTTTTGAGCCGAATTACGAGAAAACCAACATTGTGGACTCAGCGTCCCGGATCAGCTTAAGCATGACGCGTAGGCTAACCCGGACAGACACTTTTCGCCTACTGTTGATTTTTTGGCCCGGATTAGCCTGGGTCGATACATTACGCAGAGTCTATAATGTTGGTTTTCTCGTGGAACGGCTCATTTGTTCATGTGAGCAAACGGGAGTCCATTCACCAATCAGATTAGAGCCTTTTCAGTTCTGGTACGAACCATTGTAACTCGTGAACTACCACAGTGAACGCACGTTGTATATGTAGCTGGTTTTAACAGTATTGTTTTGGCAATAGCGGTAATGCAAGTTCACGTGGAAAGTCAACTTTATTAATTCACTTGTAAATATCCGGCTCATTCCTGCACACTTCAATCATCAACTTTCTACTCGTCTTTTGATTTTGTTAATGAGTTATCGCCATTATTTTTTTTCACGTTGACACAAACACTGTTAATAAAGCTTCGCTTCAAAATGCACGAAATCAGTTTATCCATTCTTGCAAATAAGTCATTTAGTAACTTCTAGAACTATAGCTTGTAAAAGAGCATCATTGCTTTTCTTAAACACAAGTTTTGTTCTTTATTTGTTTTGCAGAGGATTTCGACATTAAAGCACGAGATTGCTCCGCATCCACCATTAGCATTATAGACACATAGTGAGTATAGGGATGTGTTTCCTCGTTTTAATATGATCTTATATGAGCCGTCCCGCGAGAAAACGAACATAATGGCATCTGTGTTATGTATCGATCAGATCAGCCTGCGCTGTCCGCGCAGACTGATCTGGAAAACACATTCCGTCTTAGGGGGATAGATGTATAGAGTAGTGATTCCTGAAACAGAAAATCCACAGGAGGCGAAAAGTGTCTATCCGGGTACTCCTGCGTGACATGCTTAGGCTGATCCGGGTCGACCCTTTACGCAAAGTCCACAATGTTGGCTTTCTCGCGAGACGGCTCATATATATCCTGCGATTCGGGATCTGAATGGACTTCCACATTGCATCTTGCAAAGTTATATTGGCACACATCTACTTTGGCCATATTTACAGAACTATACGAGT
This sequence comes from Serripes groenlandicus, assembly GCA_031761405.1. NCBI lineage: Eukaryota > Metazoa > Mollusca > Bivalvia > Cardiida > Cardiidae > Serripes > Serripes groenlandicus. Next base: position 15,921,129 of record JASEVX010000003.1, on the reverse strand, counting down.
ACTTGCCAGAATAAGTACGTATGTATATATAACATAGACGCGGAAGGTGGAGACTCTGATGAGGCTGTACGGATACGCAGGCTCAACTGTGTCTTCACTGTGCGCATATGCGTTAAGACCCAAAGTCGCTAGACGCGGGTAACATTTATAGATAGTAGAATTCAGAAACATAATGTTCGTCCCTTGAGTCCGAACTTCAGCCTTTGTGATTCCTTTCGTTAATATTATCTCACGATTTTCAGAAACAAATATTTTGCTCCGCTCGTGAGTTGAACTTCGGCTGTTGTGATAATGGGTTCCCTACTTCAATACTGTCTCGCGACTTTTTGACACATTTAAGGTTGCTATTTATCTAAAAGGAAGACTTATAACTAGCGCTAATATGCAGTTATACTGTTATATCTAATATGCAGTTATACTGGTATATATAATATGCAGTTAGACTGGTATATATAATATGCAGTTATACTGGTATATCTAATATTGCAGTTATACTGGTATATCTCATATTGCAGTTATACTGGTATATATAATATGCCATTATACTGGTATATCTAATATGCAGTTATACTGGTATATCTAATATGCAGTTATACTGGTATATCTAATATGCAGTTATACTGGTATATCTAATACGCAGTTATACTGGTATATATAATATGCAGTTATACTTGTATATATAATACGCAGTTATACTGGTATATCTAATATGCAGTTATACTGGTATATCTAATATTGCAGTTATATTGGTATATATAATATTGCAGTTATACTGGTATATCTAATATGAAGTTATACTGGTATATCTAATATTGCAGTTATAATGGTATATATAATATGCAGTTATAATGGTATATATAATATGCCATTATACTGGTATATCTAATATGCAGTTATAGTGGTATATATAATATGCAGTTATACTGGTATATCTAATATGCAGTTATAATGGTATTTATAATATGCAGTTATACTGGTATATCTAATATGCAATCATGATAGCTGTGACGCATTTGCACGTCTCTGTATGATGTCATCAGTGAGTAAGAGATATATCCATCTCGCTCTGACGCTTTTTTATATGTAACTGTTATAACTCAATGATCAGTGTCATAATTGTAGCCTGTTACATCACATACATCACGCATTACCACTAACGTAGTGTTGGTGGCGACATCCTTAATGGCTGTGACTAACGTTCGAATATTTTTTGTGGCCCCTCCCCTTCCCATCTCCTTCTGAACGTGTTCCATCTCGGAATCTACGATATGCCATTCAATAAAAAAAATTGCCTTTATACATTTTCTTCACTGTAGATGCCTGTTGTACCATTTAATGTGTTTGCTTTGGTAAATATCCAAGCTGACCACACACTTTAATCAATGTGTGCTTTTCGTGTCACTCAGATGACGCCATAAGGTCATGGTGCGTAAGCGGAATTAAGGTTCAATGCTTTGTTATTCATTTACGGAAAACTGAATGTTGCATGAAATTTGTAATATGGTGTTGTAAATTAATATTCATACCTTTCTTTAAAGATGCTCAATTCACTAAAGTATTTTACTTTAAATCGGAAAATGACACCGGCCTTGCTAGCAGGACAATGGGTTGTCATAGCAAGGAATACAATGACAATTCCGTTATTCTGAAATATTTTTGTTTCGGCTTTAGATTTAACATATATATATGTGTATTAGCTGAATAATTCATTTCCAAATCACAGAGCTACAGTCAGGTCATGTCTGGATCACCCTCGTATAGCTTATATGTAGTTATGCTGGTATAGCAAATATGCAGATATACTTGTATTCTAATATGCAGTTATGATGGTTTAGCTCATTTCGTTAAACCGTTAAATAAATATGTTTATTGCAATTAGATATCACTTAATATGCCGAAAGAAACAACTTGAAACTTTGGTTCCGAGTAACTATAGGTATACGCTGGAGTCTTTGTCATTTAACAACATACACCAGAGGACTGGATAAGAGGGAGTGAACAGGTCTTTCCCCTACAATGTTTCTCTTATTACTCCACCAAATCCTATGTTGTTGGTACTGAAAAGAATCGGCTCTCTGAGACGATTCTTTTATTTACCCACAACATAGGGTTTGAATGTCAAATAAGGATTTCAGAACATGAAAAATGCCACTTATCTAGGTCCCTGATACACCAAAACGTGGAGCCTGTCGGAACTAATTTTATTATTATTATTAATAGCTGTTCCACTGACACCGATCTGTTCCCCCACATTTCCCAAGTTCAGCAGGGAGAAATATCCGCCACGTTTGGAGCTTTCCGTACAACCGATCTCGCCGGTGGATCCGTTGCCATGCCTTTCTCCTGCAGCCTGCAAGTTTGTCTTGGAGCTTGTCCAACAGTAAGTAATTCCTGAATGTTATATTAATAGAGAAAGCGTTTCAAGTGACATGTGCACACACTTACGATAAAGCTCAATATATACGATTGTGCTGTCTGTTAAGAGTATTCACTCTATGAATAATGTACGTTAAGAAATTATCCTATAGAAAGAGCTCTATATTGCATTCGAATTCTTATCTTCATACTATACAAGACACACACACAAAATAAAATAAACACAATATTCAGCCCTGCGTTCAGTGAAACATTTCGGTTGCTTACGTTTGCCAATCCAGTAGCTGTAAAGTGATTGATGGGTTGCCAACCGTGAGCTACCAAAATGTTTAACTGAACGCAGAGCGATGATTCTTATATGTCAGTCTACCTTTGATTAGTATCCTGCTACACGTGAATCAAATTTACAGTTGACTGTGAGCCTGCGAAAATGTACAACTTGGCATTTCTGAAAAGTTCAAATTGCACAGGATATATAGGTTGATCTGGTACTACGGTTTGCACATAAGCCATGTTGTAGCTTTACCAATGAACGGACGGACTTATTTATGACGTTCATGAATATCTGCAATCCATTCTTGTCTACTGAGCTCACTTCCTTTGTGTTACATAATTTTCACATATTTCCTTCTATAAACCCTATTGATACCTATCAATGTTGTCTATCAAAATGATCCATAAGGGATGTAATTACTTTAGTCTGTGAAATATGTTTTGATGATACTCATAACATTCGGCTTTCCTTGTCAACAGACAACTTGTGGTGATGGTTCAATAAGTTATGGACGAAAGAAGAGGTCCATCTCCAAACGACAGGCTGAATCCGGAGTCGAAGATATCAGTGTGGGTGCATCGATTGCCATAACAACGGAGGAGGTTGTCATCGAAAGTAAGTACATATGCGGCAAAGTAATTATTGTGTGATCATGATACATATTCTATAACTGAATATATGTACATGTTATTCATATATATATATATAGATTTATTAATGTTATTAATCTTTCATCACTTATGAAACAAGTTATTAAGCTCTCCCGACAACTGCTTCCTGTCTTTTATCACTAAAGTTGCCATTCATGATATCATGTTCATCATTCTTTTTCCAGGCCCGGGAGATACTAACTCCCTCTGTATGAACCAAGGACTGTTCGTTGCTCTGATTATCATTATGGTCGGCGGGCTTATCGCTACATCCGTCGTCACAGTCATCATGTACAGAAAACTCCAGGAAAAATCAAACATCCTCAACAAATTGAACCCCTCCCATCTCAGTAACATGCAAATTTAATAAATTGATCCAGAAAACAACAACAACCTTTATTAGAGTAGTATTGTGATATCGTTGCAATTGATTGACAGACAGTTTGTGTTTTACGTTATTATATCACCGAGAGTAAAAGTATTGGTCACCAAAGAACATCCAGAACTTCAAATGTACAAATATCAAGGTTCTTTCTTTATGTTTTATTTGACTTTGAATATTATTTTTTTAAAAACCGAAACCATTTTCAGGAACAGCTACTTTCAAAACAAAAATGGTTATACCATTCTATCTTCTTGGCTTCGGTTACTATAAGCACCTTTGTAATGGATATGAATGAGCCAGAGGTCCGGGGTGAAATCACGATTTAGGTACTGTACATTTCTTAGTCCTTTTTAAGTGTCTCTTTTTTAAATAGAGGTCTGGTAATAGTCCTCCTTTTAAGAATAACAAGACATCGTTTGTACCGGTGATATTCACCAAGCACGTAAAAGATCCAAGAGATCTTTTTGGAAAGTGCAGAGTTTTGCACAAAGACTCCCTTGAATCTAATTTTGCCTCCGTAAATTATCTGCACCTGTCAGATGATGTCACATACTGCAGAATATCACATTATACATATGATAGGTAACTAGCGTATGCTCAATCAGAGTATTTGGTCTCTACAACTTTATGAATTACTATGGTATTCGACCCCGAGTCAATAGGCTTTTTAGGTCTCTGATGGTAGGGTGTATTAATAACAATAATTACGTTCTAAAATATTGTCGACCTATTTTACTCGAAATGGGCTACAGATTTCCGAATGCCAATTGTCCGCCGTCGATTGATTTCTTACAAACTTAAATATTAAGCATTTTGCACTTTCGATATGTAACAGTTTTGATTCATAATTCAAATTAGTCTGCAAGGCTATGCTGATCCTGAAGAGTAACTGTCATGGCAACCATACGATAAGACATGGTTCATCACTTTAAAGTACAACTTTCCTCAGAGAGCCGCCATGTAATGGAAAACGACACAGATAGAAAAACAAAGTGAAATATAAATACTCGAAAATAACATTTATTTTGAATTGTCCCAATAAATACTTATTGTAACCAAAATATAATTATAATCGTAGTCATTTTGTAATGTCTTTTTACTTCCAAAGAAAGTTTAAAATATGTCACAAGCTATTTGTTTTAACAATTATATTACTTATGTCCTACAAGTATATGTACATGTTTTTGGTAGAAACTTTATTTAACAGGACTAAGTTTACTCGCGAATTATTTTGGGTTTTTATGTTAAGTTTGAATAAACATCATTCAGCACAGTAGCAACGTTTGTTATACTTCACCCTTTATCCATATTGATCTAAAGTAAATTGGTCTTGCTGTTTCTGAGTATACATCTGCATTGCGTTCAGTGTATAATTACGATAGCTAACGGTATGCCAATCAACCAATCAACAGACCAGTTTCGAACACGTGGTCTACATATATCAAAACAAGTTTAACGGTAATGTTGGACATTTCCAAAAATCCGTCTACCGTTGTAGATTGAATACAGTGAATATATCATAGTGGAACATCTCCCTACCGTTGTAGATTGAATACAGTGAATATATCACAGTGGAACATCCGCCTACCGTTGTAGATTGAATACAGTGAATATATCACAGTGGAACATCCGCCTACCGTTGTAGATTGGATACAGTGGATATATCACAGTGGAACATCCGTCTACCGTTATAGATTGAATACAGTGATATCTCACAGTGGAACATCCGCCTACCGTTGTAGATTGAATACAGTGAATATATATCACAGTGGAACATCCGCCTACCGTTGCAGATTGAATACAGTGCATATATCACAGTGGAACATCCGCCTACCGTTGTAGATTGAATACAGTGAATATATCACAGTTGAACATCCGGCTACCGTTGTAGATTGAATACAGTCAATATATCACAGTGGAACATCCGCCTACCGTTGTAGATTGAATACAGTGAATATATCATAGTGGAACATCCGCCTATCGTTGTAGATTGGATACAGTGAATATATCACAGTGGAACGTCCGCCTACCGTTGTAGATTGAATACAGTGAATATATCACAGTGGAACATCCGCCTACCGTTGTAGATTGGATACAGTGAATATATCACAGTGGAGAATCCACCTACCGTTGTAGATTGGATACAGTGAATATATCACAGTGGAACGTCCGCCTACCGTTGTAGATTGGATACAGTGAATATATCACAGTGGAACATCCGCCTATCGTTGTAGATTGGATACAGTGAATATATCACAGTTGAACACCCGTCTACCGTTGTAGATTGAATACAGTGAATATATCACAGTGGAACATCCGCCTACCGTTGTAGATTGAATACAGTGAATATATCATAGTGGAACATTCGCCTACCGTTGTAGATTGGATACAGTGAATATATCACAGTTGAACATCCGTCTACCGTTGTAGATTGAATACAGTGAATATAGCACAGTGGAACATCCGCCTACCGTTGTAGATTGAATACAGTGAATATATCACAGTGGAACATCCGCCTACCGTTGTAGATTGAATACAGTGAATTTATCACAGTTGAACATCCGCCTACCGTTGTAGATTGGATACAGTGAATATATCACAGTGGAACATCCGCCTACCGTTGTTGATTGAATACAGTGAATATATCACAGTGGAACGTCCCGTCTGGTTTAACTCTTTCCAACATGCAAACGCATTACGATGCATCAACAACAGACGACATTGCTCATACATATAATAAATAAACAACTTTATTCGTTATGATCGTTCTAGTTTGTGGGTTTTAATGAGAACTCTAGACTCAAGTAAAACATTTACAAATGCAACTTGAGACTATACTGTCATCGACGGTTAAGAACTATTCTTCGATAGCGAAAAGGCGATTGTCCGAAACGGTCCGGTCAAAATGGTTCGGTGGACATTGAGAGCAATGGAAAATCCACACAAGAAGTTGGTGATTCATCGGTTTACCCCTTCCAACATCCGCAGCAGACTATTTTTAAAACATTTCGGTAAATTATGGAATTTCTCTGTAAGGGAACGTTTAATTATTGATAAGAGTTGAACACATTGTGGCAAAAGCAGAATGGCTCAATATGAGTGATTTCTTCTTTTGTCACATTGTTTTTAAAAGTCGTCTGCTTCAGATGCGTCAGAATGCGTCTACAAGTGGGAAATGGTTTCTACTGATGATGCAATTTTAAGGGGACTCCAACATTTCTGTCTTAGAAGGAGAGCCAGTCAGTGTGGTCCCTTTAACCCTTTCCCTCATAAAGACGCTTTCTGACATATCTGCAGCAGAGGGCTTTTGAAAACCTTGTTACAAAATTAGGAATTGCTCAAAATGAGCAATTTCTTCTTTTGCCACAATGTTTTCAGCTATTTTCAGTAATTATATCTACACTTATAGTGCTTTTCCGTTTGTTTGCCTAGTTGTTCTTTAAGTCGTCTGATGCAGACTTGTTGTATTTGGGATATACAAAAAGGGATAAAGTTAACGAGGTTAAATTGTCCTTTTTTTCATTGTTTTCTTTTCTTTTCCCCAGCTAACTTTATCGCCTTTTCAATCACACGAACGAAAAGCGAGTCCCCTTCCGGGTCATACTAGACTTTACAAAGGTTATAAGTGGCTTCTTTCCTTGGCGCTCAGGGTCGTGGGGATATCAGTATGATTGATGAGTTGAAGTCAGAATAAGATTACTAGTAGAACTTCAAATTTACCAAGGAAATATCACCGCGCTATGCCTGAAATACTGTTGAAGGCGGTAATAAACACAATAGTGACAAACGAACTGCGAGACCAAAGTAACGGGAGGAAAAGGCGTACAATTATGTATTTTTAATAAATGACTTGTATGGAATGTCTCATAACAAGCAATGGACCCTTTGTTCACAATTTTCCAACTCTATTCAATGATTTTACATTCATTTTTTGAGATTTAGCACATATTTGCCTAGATAATTTTAGAGTCATCTGTTGCAGATATGTTGTATATCGGAAAGGGTTAAAGCATTGTGGGAAAAACACAAACCATTATAATGTGTCTGGTATCATACAATACATAACTCTATCAGTCAAATATATCTCAAAAATGAACTTTATTGAGTGAAGAATAGTACACCACAGTACAGCATAAATATTCATAACATGAAAGTCATACGAACAGTGCTATGGAAAATCCTGTCTTACAGTAAGGTTGTTGACAATTCAAGATGTGCGTTGATAACAGTGGGTTATTCGGAACTAACAGTAGACTATATGCAGGTAAACTCACAGTTTCAAACAGTGGAATTATCGAGTTATAATTTTCACTGTTTATCCCCGTTTTTATCCGTCTCTATCTGGTACCATTAAGTAAAGGCATGACATACAACTAATCAGAAATACAAATGAGGTTAAATATACGATCGAGATAAATTTCCATGTGATTTACCCAAACGAGCTATTATCGAGCGTGCCATAGCCACTCGTCAAAAAATGGTGCTCGCTCAGAGGACTTTGCGTAAAGTATCGACCCGGATCAGCTAAAGCATGCCGCGCAGGCTAACCCGGACAGACAGACACTTTTCGCCTCTTGTGGATGTTCTGTTTCATGAATCATTACTATATGAGACGGAATGTGACGGCCCTGATTAGCCTGCGCGGATTGCACAGGTTGATCTGGGTCGATACATTACGCAGAGACCATACTGTTTGTTTTCTCGTGACGCCAGCCCATCAAGTTGAAACCTTTAAAATCTTTAGGTATAAATAGGGGAGATAATCCATAATCAATACACGAGATAGAGAAGCAGTAATTGCCGAATATTCTAATTAAATCGAATACTTATATGTATAGGGTCAATTCAAGACAACCTTTTGTGTGGTGTCGTCACCTCCAATATACGTACAGGGAAGTACTTTGATTTCAATGAGAATGTATCCCTATTTAAGATAAAAACGAACGATAATCACCTATGTCATCCTGATAGTAGACACATGCAACTAAACAAGGTATATATGCGAACTAAGTGTAGCACAGGCAGGATGATAAAATATTTGCATAAATTCAGCAGAATAAATGGTACGAGTTAGTTTTTGTGAAGATTGAATACCCTGATCAGCCAGTGCATCCGCACAGTCGGATCAAGACACACGCTTTACGGCCCAGTAAGAATTAAAGGATTAGTATACTTGCTGCAGGAAATGTGCAGGATAAGGGTTAATAATTAAAAGCCAATACATTAAATCTTATTTACAATATTAACATAATTATAATAAATATGATTCATTTATGATAAACATAATCTCACTTGTTTCGAAAAGCTCTGTGACATCTGCAATACGACGTCTTTTTGTTAAATAACGAAAATTTCATTTAAGTTGGAAGCTGTTTTCTCTTATAGATTAGTATTTGCAAGTTTCAAGACAATTTTTTTTGAACGCAATATTTTTGTGTCATTTTATAAAAAATATTTTAGAATGTTAAGTGATTTGTTGAATTAAGCAGAGGAAAAACCAGGCTACGAGGTTATACGATCGACGCAGAGAACTCAGATCAAACAGTGCCTTCCAGCAGATGTTATCAGTTTCTGCACTACGTTGTTTACGTCACGTATATTGTGTTTTCTGAACGCCATCATTTCATTATAAATCAATCAACTGATCTTAATCATAATCTTTTCTAAACAGTATTAACGTTAGGTTATCGAGTGATAGATAGATAGGTCCGATCCATCAGTGATGCCATTGCAAACACGAAATATTCTAATTTTCGTAGGAAGTTCATACATTCTGAAGAGCGCCCATTTACACGACAGTCACCAGTTCATCTTGACTAAACTAGTGCAATAAATGAAAGGCGGTATGTGGAAACCAGCCGTAAGGCAATCGCGACAAGTGTAGATTCAGATAAGCCAGCGCATCCGCGTATAAAGGTTTCGTTTCAATAACGCGATAATTACACGAACTAGCCCCCCGAACACAGCAAATCTTTACCGAATCTTTACCGTATCTTTACCGAATGCATGAAGTGTCATTTCAAGGAAGCGATATAGACCAGAAATTAATTACCGAATGCATGAAGTGACATTTTCAGGAAGCGATATAGAAAAGCAAATAATTACCGAATACATGAAGTGACATTTTCAGGAAGCGACATAGACCAGCAAATAATTACCAAATGCATGAAGTGACATTTCCAGGAAGCGATATAGACCAGCAAATAATATCCGAGTGCATGAAGTGTCATTTTCTGGAAGCGATATAGACCAGAAATTAATTACCCAATACATGAAGTGATAATTTCAGGACGCGATATAGAACAGCAAATAATTACCGAATGTTTGAAGTGACATTTTCAGGAAGCTATACAGACACCAGCAAATAATTACCGAACGCATGAAGTGACATTTTCAGGAAGCTATCTAGACACCAGCAAATTATTACCGTATGCATGAAGTGACATTTTCAGGAAGCTATATAGACACCAGCAAATCATTACCGAATGCATGAAATGTCATTTGCAGGAAGCGATATAGACCAGAAATTAATTACCGAATGCATGAAGTGACATTTTCAGGAAGCGATATAGAAAAGCAAATAATTACCGAATACATGAAGTGACATTTTCAGGAAGCGACATAGACCAGCAAATAATTACCAAATGCATGAAGTGACATTTCCAGGAAGCGATATAGACCAGCAAATAATATCCGAGTGCATGAAGTGTCATTTTCTGGAAGCGATATAGACCAGAAATTAATTACCCAATACATGAAGTGATAATTTCAGGACGCGATATAGAACAGCAAATAATTACCGAATGTTTGAAGTGACATTTTCAGGAAGCTATACAGACACCAGCAAATAATTACCGAACGCATGAAGTGACATTTTCAGGAAGCTATATAGACACCAGCAAATTATTACCGTATGCATGAAGTGACATTTTCAGGAAGCTATATAGACACCAGCAAATCATTACCGAATGCATGAAATGTCATTTGCAGGAAGCGATATAGACCAGCAAATAATTACCGAATGCATGAAATGTCATTTGCAGGAAGCGATATAGACCAGCAAATAATTACCGAATGCATGAAATGTCATTTGCAGGAAGCGATATAGACCAGCAAATAATTACCGAATGCATGAAATGTCATTTGCAGGAAGCGATATGGACCAGCAAATAATTACCGAATGCATGCAGTGTCATTTCAAGGAAGCGATATAGACCAGCAAATAATTACCGAATGCATGCAGTGTCATTTCAAGGAAGCGATATAGACCAGCACTTAATTACCGAATGCATGAAGTGATAATTTCAGGACGCGATATAGAACAGCAAATAATTACCGTATGCATGAAGTGATATTTCCAGGAAACGATATAGACTAGCAAATAATTAACGAATGCATGAAGTGTTATTTGCAGAAAGCGATATAGACCAGCAAATAATTACCGAATGTATGATGTGATATATTTAGAAGCGACATAGACCAGCAAATAATTACCGAATGCATGAAGTGATATTTCCAGGAAGTGATATGGACCAGAAAATAATTACCGAATGCATGCAGTGTCATTTCAAGGAAGCGATATAGACCAGCACTTAATTACCGAATGCATGAAGTGATAATTTCAGGACGCGATATAGACCAGCAAATAATTACCGTATGCATGAAGTGATATTTCCAGGAAAAGATATAGACTAGCAAATAATTACCGAATGCCTGAAGTGTTATTTGCAGAAAGCGATATAGGCCAGCAAATAATTACCGAATGCATGAAGTGACATTTCCAGGAAGCGATAGAGACTAGCAAATAATTACCGAGTGCATGAAATGAAATTGCCAGGAAGCGATATATACTAGCAATATCATAACCGAATGCATGAGGTGACATTTCCAGAAAGAAATATAGACCAGCAAATAATAACAGAATGCACGAAGTGACATTTTAGGAAGCGATATAGATCAGTAAATAATTACCGCATGCATGCAGTGACATTTCCTGAAAACGATATACATGTACACAAGCAATTAATTATCGAATGCACGAAGTTACATTTCCAGGAAGCGATACAGACCAGCAAATAATTACCGAACGCATGAAGTGATATATTTAGAAGCGATATAGACACCAGCAAATCATTACCGAATGCATGAAGTGACATTTTAGTAAGCGATATAGATCAGCAATTAATAACCCAATACATGAAGTGACATATCCAAGAAGCTATTTAGACCAACACATAATTACCGAATGCATGAAGTGAAATTTTCAGGAAGTGATATAGACCAGCTAAGTCTTAAACGTTCTACTATCTTTAAATACAATTTTAACACCGATAGGACCAACCCTGTGTATCTAGAAAACTCCTCTTTCTATCCGAATTATGAATTCACGAGCAGATTCTAAAGAGACAAACGGATTCAGACACCCATGACACATACAGAACACCCATATAAACTGTGCCATTATATGGCGTCTCTATAAGCAGTGGATATAGCTGGATGCTGCCGGATGTCATACATAACACCATTCACTGTACACCGATAACCATGAGTATCATACATACGTTTTGAATGTCAGGGGCGTAGCTTTGCAATAATCAATGTGTAGGCCGTCTCATGAGAAAATCAACATTGTGGACTCTGCGTAAAGTATCGACCCGGATCAGCCTAAGCATGCCACACAGGCGTACCCGGATATACACTTTTCGCCTCCTGTGGATTTTCTGTTTCAGGAATCACTACTCTATCTATCCCCACTTAGACGGAATGTGTCGGTCGGATCAATCTGATCTGGTCGATACATTACGCAGATGTGTATCGCCGCAGCTGCATTTTGGGGGCATTTATAGAAAAAAATGTGTAGGCACGTGCCTACAGTGCCTAAAGGGAGCTACGCCCCTGAATGTATTAAATATCACCATACCGTTTGAATTATTTAGTCTAGCAACAACATCAGTAACTGCAGTGTCGTGGATTTTCAAATCTTGAAATTACGATTGGTCTATTTTAGAATGGTATTCCTTGAGTAGTTCGGTCATAAGGTCAATTTCCTTTATCGTCAAATAACAGAAATATGTTTTAGTCACTGGTCGGTTTTGAACCAATCATAACGAGCGATACGCAATGCTTTCGAACTAACTTCAAAAATCAACCGATTAACGTCAAAAAAAATCTAATTTGTATTCTTAACGTAGAACGACCCGAATGAGTTCGGTGATTTTCGTAAGACGTCGATCGGTAGAATTTATAATAAACAATACATAATCCCATGAAAACTCGTGAGAGATCGGCATTACAAGTGGACGTGTCGGTCATTTCCGGTGGAAGGCCTTTAACAAAACCGATCTTTAATGACTTCGCACGGCATTTGCCGAGCTCATTAGGGATGACTCAAGCCAGACAACTTATAATATATCTCAAGACAAATATATACATACATAATATGAGCCGTCCCACGAGAAAACCAACATTTAGGACTCTGCGTAAAGTATCGACCCGGATCAGCCTAAGCATGCCGCGCGGGCTTACCCGGACAGACACTTTTCACCTCCTGTGGATTTTCTGTATCAGAAATCATTACTCTATACATCTATCCCCCTGAGACGGAACGAGTCCACAATGTTGGTTTTCATGTGGTACGACTCATATACACAATCCTTATATTGCTATTTTTCTATGCCAAAATAGAAAGTAGTTAAATACACTTTACATGGACACCAACGTTGTGAAAATCACACAACAAACCTCCCTTTCATTCCAAATGAAGAAGTGAGCAAATCAATACATGGCTGAAAAGAAGCCTTAATCTACAAGTATATTTCTGACCTTTTGACCCTTGCAGTTACCGGGCCTTTCAATGCATGCACGGTCCTTGGTGTAACCGGGCTTTACCAACACGATAATTAGTACCTGAAGCAACTAAACCCGGCACGGTGTATTTGAACCGTGCCGGGCGATTTGAGGTCTTATTACATCAGTGTACCGTACACCGAGCACTCGAGCACTCGGATGCACATCGGAAGCAGTTCTATGCATGTGTATGCTTAATGAAGACGGGAAATGAAGACTGTGGCGGGACCATGCGTATGTACATAACTATTCGGGGTTCAACGAGACAGCATTTGAAAACATTGTTGAAAAGGGAGAAGTATATCGAAATCAGTAAGTACCTCAACTCTATATCTAACTTGAACTTGAATAGTTCAGCATACATAAAGCATGCATCAGACACGAAATAATAGAAACATACATTAGTATATGAATCTTTATACGAGACCACCTTCAGCAGTTCAATTAGTGGTCTCTTAACACTTTCCCTCATACGACAATTCTGCAGCAGACGACTTTGACCATATTTTTTCAAAAAATGAAAAATCTCAAAACTAAATGGATAACCTATGACAAAAAGTGGAAAACATTGTGGCAAAAGGAGAAATTGCACGTTTTGTGCAATTTCTTTTTTTGTCACTATGTTTTCAAAAAGCCGACTGCTGCAGAGGCGTCAGAAAGCGTCTATATGAGGGAAAGGTTTAAAAACAAGGTTTTCTCATATTTTCCTCAAATTTGGTCGGAGTTGATGACAAAAAAAGAGGCGTCACTAAAACAGTTCCCGTTTGTGTTTAAAAGGAATGCTCCGGTACGACTGTGCGGATATGGTGGCTCACACGAGACCGGGGCCCAATTCATCAATCGTTCTAAATACCAGTCTAATTCTAATTGTAAATTCATGAAATTATACAATTTCTGATTGGCTAAATCGTACTGTTTATTAGCTTTCCAGAAATTGTGTTACCATAAACTTTAGAATGTTCTTGCAAATTTAGAATCAGACTGTATTTCGAATGGTTGGTGGACATGGACCCTGGTGGCTTACAAGGTACCGCACATAGCACGAAACGACCACAGTAAATATGACTATAGTACATATATCTAATAATTTATGAATTATGCAACACTCTCATTCTCTATCAGGGCTAGTACAGGGGACGGTTGAGCGATAGCTTGGCATGACTTCGTGTCACTGAAATAGAAATACAAAAATACAAACTATTGTTTGAAAATAGGTCTGCAAATGATTCTGTTCATTTGAATATTTGTTAACACAAGTTATTACACCTCCCACTAGAAACTAGCGATTTCAATGGACAAGAGCAGTCACGTTGTAAAATGTCTATTAAAAATTATGGAAAATATCTATAATTGTAGGTATAATTACTGGAAAAAGTTGAAAACATTGTGGCAAAAGGAGAACTTGCTCGTTTTGAGCAATTTTTCCTTTTGTCACGATGTTTTCTAAAAACGTCTGCTGTAGATGCGTCAGAAAACGTCTATAGGTTGGAAAGAGTTCAATCCTATTGGTAAAATTACGCCAAATACATCCGCTGACATGCTGATCTACACGCAAATAGTCCCTAAAAACACTTTATTTGCGGAGAAAAGAGTGTATACCATCACCAGAATGCATTGAATACATGACATTGAGTTTAAAATCATTATAAGTATGTATCGGATGCACTGGAAATGATTGAGTTTGTCACTTTTAGGATTTTGACCTTGTTTGAAAGTGAAAGTAAAGAAAGCTAAACACCGGTTTTGTCCGGGCCCGATTTGTTCCAAAAATGGCAAACCATTTTCGCCTGGTCAATTCTTCAAGTGCATAATGCATGCCCCCGACTTTCTTTAGAATGTTTTAAAGCTTAGAGGTAACTCTTTTCAATGGCACTTGGTCTTCTACACGAGAAACGCTTAGAAAGTGTGACAACTGAGGACTGAAACTGGTTGATTTACATGGAAACAAAGAAGGAATTTATTTGGTTTAATGTAACCTATATGTTCTCTATCGTTCAGTTGTACCTCAGTCTACATTAGTCGCTACTCAAATATACATGGCTAAACATGGCTAATTCCACAGATGTGCCATATATGTGCCATAGATGTGCCATAGATGTGCCACATTTGTGCCATAGATGTGCCAGAACCTCAGACACCGTATTCACAAATCGAGCTAAATGACATTTCAGTTCTTATACTAACCTAGAAAGTAACACGTTTTCTGACTGGCTGAACAATTATCGTTTTATCCAATGAAACATTGTGTAATTTTAAATTTCAACATTTTCTTAAAATAGAATTATTATTCATTTAATACAGCTAGTGAATAAATTCTCAGTAAATTAGAAGGACAACATTTGAAATGGTATAATAACACATTACACATTTCCGGGAGATACAGGTATAGAGTAATGATTCCTGAAACATCCCGCGTGAAAACCAACATAATGGCATCTGCGTAATGTATCGACCAGATCAGCCTGCGCTGTCCGCGCAGACTGATCTGGCCGACACATTCCGCCTTAGGGGGGATGGATGTATAGAGTAGTGATTCCCGATACAGAAAATCCACAGGAGGCGAAAAGTGTATTTCCGGGTTAGCCTGCGCGGCATGCTTAGGCTGATCCGGATCGATAAATTACGCAGAGGTCACGAGGTTGGCTTTACGATTGATGGTCGAGGAGCGTCGTGTACTTACTCTACTTGAGACTCCAGCTGCCTCACTTTCAGTAAAGCCATATCGAGCTGATGCCGAGCCTTCCATAGGTGCATTTCACAGACTGGATCTTTACATTTGTGTTTTCTCTGTATGTCTAATGTGTCTAATACGGACTGCTCGAACGTTAAAGATTTCCCCATACTCTGAAAGAATTGATGAAAACATTAAAGGTTCTGAACGCCAGATAGAAAGCAAAATTCTGAAATGTTGAAATTCTGAAAATCTTGCTAATAGTGAAAATAAAATGTAAGTAATATGTAGTTAAAAACTATTTTGGCAGTAAATTCTGAAAAAAAAACAGGGAGTTAAAAGTCCAAAAAATGTACAGACTTTGGCTAACTGGGTATATCTACCCAGTAAAAATGAAGCAAACCAGATAATTATTTGGATATTTATTGTACTGGAAAGTGAATTTATTACTCTACCTTTATCCCCTAATTGTGATTATAATATTTCAAGACAACCTTTGAAAAGTTTTAAAACTTGACTTTACTATACATAATCTGGAATTCAGCACCTTTAAAACATAGTTTTTAAAAAGTAATACTTAACTGCAAATTTAAATTGAAACCGTAAAAACATAATTTCTATTTAAAAAGATATCTGTAATCACGACAAGTGTTTGTTTGAAAAAGTAAAATATGTTGCCAAATAAACGAGCGGTTTCCCATATTAAAATGCCTAAATGTTTCATTTCTAAACAAGTACTTAGTCATTTACTTGAATACACTCCACTATTCATGATTTACACAATATTAGGGAAACACAAATGACGAAATATGCTATTAAGGATAATTTAGCGTAAAGAAAGGTTGGTGGAATTTGACGCAACCATTCCAGTTTATTTAATTATACATGATTCTAAATAGAAGATACCGTAATAGGATTAGTTTTAAATCGACAGAAAGCCGGTTATTAGAAGGAGTTCTTTTTCGTTGGACAGTATCTTCTGTATGTCTCTAAGTGTAAACGTTCTTTTTATAGTTGTATCGAATCGGGGTGATCAACACGACGAATATGAGGATGCCATTTTCTGTTGATAGATTGAATTTGATCCTATGACTCGATCATATGACATGCCAGGTGCTCGCAAGAGGAACATTAATGGTATTTTTAAAAGGGAAAACATGAATCGGACGGTTTTTTCAAGTAGACACAACTGGACATCTACGATCTTCTACAGTTTCCAATTGTAGGACTAATTTGAAAAAAGTATCAGATATAACAATTTGGGTATCATATGGTGTTCAGCACCTTTAAGAAATTCGATACCAGGGTTAAAACAGGTAAATAGCTTTGCCATTTGGAATGGTTTTAGTAAACCCTTTCTCACCTGCAGACGCATTTTGACGCAATAGCAGTAGACGACTTTAGAAACATTTTGGCCAAAAGTGAAATTGCTTATGATGAGCAATTTCTTCTTGCCACACTGTTTTCAACTTTATTTAACAATTAAGCTTTCTGTTATGGAGATGTTTCAGGTTTTTGCCAATATGTTTTCAAAGTCGTCTGCTGCAGAATTTTCTTATGTGGGAAAGGGTTAAAATAGAATGATAACTTTGAAAAAACGTCGTTTTTGCGATAGTGATAACTTTGAAATAACGTCGTTTTTGCGACAATGATAACTTTAAAATAACGTACGTCTTTGCGACAATGATAACTTAAAAATACCGTACGTTTTTGCGACAATGATAACTTTGAAATAAAGTCGTTTTTGCGATAGTGATAACTTTGAAATAACGTTGTTTTTGCGACAATGTAACTTTAAAATAAAGAAATCAAACTTACCAAACTAACTAATGCACAACAACCACATTTGTCATATTTCTTCAGACACTTCCGTCCCGATTTGAAATACAAATGTTCTAAAACAAGTAGCACAACTCCAAGCAACACACCCGCCGCAAGTAATATGAAAGCACTTATAAAGTTTAATATTCCTATCTTATTGCTAGTCTTGTCTTTCTTGTCTTTCTTCGCATGACAGGAACCTGCTAACCAAAAGGCTTGAAGACGTTCTATTTCACCTGAAATGTATATAAGAACACAATGCTGATGAAGGTAAAGCATTTTCAACATGCAGGCGTGAATCGGCGCATCTATAGCAGACCGCTTGAAAATATTGTGACAAAAGGAGAACTTTCTAATGATGAGTCATTTCTCCTTTTACTTCCATATTTATAAATTTATAAAAAAATAACCAGTGTTCTTTCATTTGATAAAGACGTTTTCCATAATGTTGCCTTGATTTGGGTAGGCCCTGTCGCATAACGTGTGCACGTAAATGACATTTGTTTATGGTACTTTCATGCTTCGAATATCTAGGTGGTGACGTAATATTCGTGACGTCATTTGATATCATCGGGACTGATATCATCCATGGAAATTTCTCATCCACAGATATTTCTATAAATCTTAGCAATATACATATGTAATACATATGATTTTAGTGAGATTGCAAATAAACCAACCTGAATACTGTAGACTGAGTAGTATATCATCCATTTCTGTTCTAAGCTTGGAACCACGCGGTAAACCAACACCATATCCAGACATAGCATACCACCGACCAACCGTCAATAGAGAACAATCGTCGTCCCTCCCTGCCGTATACTCCAACACATTTGCGTCATATATAAACGCATGGATTGAACTGCAATGACAATGAATGAAGTTACACAGCGGACATATATAAACGCATGGATTGAACGGCAATGACAATGAATGAAGTTACACAGCGGACATATATAAACGCATGGATTGAACTGCAATGACAATGAATGAAGTTAAACAGGCGTCATATATAAATGCATGGATTGAACTGCAATGACAATGAATGAAGTTACACAGCGGACATATATAAACGCATGGATGGAACTGCAATGACAATGAATGAAGTTAAACAGCGGACATATATAAACGCATGGATTGAACTGCAATGACAATGAATGAAGTTAAACAGCGGACATATATAAACGCATTGATTGAACTGCAATGACAATTAATGAAGTTAAACAGGCGTCATATATAAATACATGAAGTTACACAGGCGTCATGTATAAACATATGGGTTGAACTGCAATGACAATCAGGGGTGTAGATCCCTTTAGGCACTGTAGGCACGTGCCTACACATCTTTTTCAAAATGCCCCAAAATGCAGCTGCGGCGATAGACATCTGCGTAATGTATCGACCATATCCGCCTGCGCTGTCCACGCAGACTGATCCGGCCGACACATTCCGTCTTAGGGGGATAGATGTATAGAGTAGTGATTCCTGAAACAGAAAATCCACAGAAGGCGAAAAGTGTCTATCCGGGTGGGCCTGTGTGGCATGCTTAGGCTGATCCGGGTCGATACTTTACGCAGAGTCCACAATGTTGATTTTCTCACGAGACGGCCTACACATTGATTATTGCAAAGCTACGACCATGACAATACAAGATATTACACAAGCGTCACGGATAAATATGTTTGAGGAAATAATAAATAGATGAGCAGTGTTCCGGTAAAAGGAGATTTTGTCTTGGGTCGTTATGTGACTTGGCAACTAATGGAGAGTTAGATCAAGAAAAGCAGATGCACACGTTAATCTGGTTCTACAATGAATTCGTATGATAATTTGTTGGTATTCATAGAGCAATTTTCAAAATGTGATAAATATGCGCCAAAGAGGCAAGCACGGAACGAAGTGACAAGACAGTATATTGATTTATATATTTCTTTAAATAAACGACGTTCAACGCCTCTGGAAAATAATAATTTGTTGATATTTTAAGGAAAACCCCGAACTTATTCCGTTATATGTAATCTGTGTATCAATTGACATCATTAATATGTGTGGTGTACAAATAATATACTTGTTCGTGACCACACAATAGATTTATGAATGATCTACACTAAGGAAAACCAGGCCGAATTTATTTACACATACAATAAAGGCAATTGGTTATTGAACACATCGAGACAGAATTATGGACAATCTCTATAAATGGAATTATAACTTTTTTAAACAATTGAAACATTATGAAAAAAAGAACAAATATTGCTTATTATGAGCAGTATCTGCTTTTGCCACAACGTTTTCGATTGTTGTCCGCTAAAGATGCCTCATATTGCGACTGCAGCAAGAAATCGATCACTGAAGCATTCATATTAGAACACAACATGTTTGCTTATTACTTATTTTAGGTTCACGGTCGTATGGCAAATTATCAAGGCACAAAGTAAACATATGTATGTATGTCTTTGAATCATCTTTTAAACGTTATTAATTTCACTGCAGCCTGGCTCAAATTATAAGACCCGCGTCTGGCGACATTTCGTTTTGACAACATTTCTAGACAAATTGGCTACACTTCCAGTTATTTGTCTCACTGTTTAACATAATTGATATGCGGACGGCGAGGACTCTTCTTAGACTGACTGTTCGAAGTGTCATAAGACCACATATGAGCCGTCCCTCGAGAAAACCAACATTGTGGACTCTGCGTAAAGTATCGACCCGGGCCAGTCTAAGCATGCCATGTCGGCTTACCCGGATAGACGCTTTTCGCTTCCTGTGGATTTTCTGTTTAAGGAACCATTACTCTATACCTCTATCCGCCTCAGACGGAATAAGTCGGCCCGGATCAGTCTGCGCGGACTGCGAAGGCTGATCTGGGTCGATACATTACGCAGAAGCCATACTGTTGCTTTTCTCTCGGGACGGCTCATATCTCATACAGTGGCTCATGTTTATTCATGTTTATAGCCATATCATGACGACTGCATAATATGTAAAAAAGACATTTGGTCAATTGTATTAATTGATGTTGACACTGCACGAACATGATGTTTTGATGCCAATCAACCTTGCCAGCATTAATATTTCCTTTTTCTTCTTGTTACCTCATTGTATATTGTAGAGTTGCTTTTCTTTTAAAACATCTGCCAATATATGCTAAGTTACATCTGAAGACGGTGAGGTTTACTATTTATAATGTAGAATCTAAAACCTTGCAGGGATGAGACATTGGTTTAGATTTCAGGCTATGGAAGTGAACGTGTGTTATGCCCATGTGTTTGTTACCTCAACGTGGACATCAATATGACCATCACTATCTCCGTATTATTAGATATACATGATAACTGCTCCATGTCTATATTACTTAAAAGTAGTTCTATTCGGTAAAAGGAATTAAATATGCATGACAATACATCCACATATTTGATTCAATATTTCGGCCATATATTGATGACAATGACAATAAGATCACAATGAACATGTTCATAGCTTTCAGAATTGACACAACATTGCATGTGATCTCTGTAATATCCTGAAGAAGGCCTAGGGTCGGAATAATATATGAGCCGTTCCACGTGAAAACCAAAATTATTGCCTCTGCGTAATACATCGATCCAGATCAGCCTGCGCAATCCGCGCAGGCTAATCCGGGCCGACACATTCCGTCTCAGGTGAATTCCGTCTCAGGTGAATAGAGGTATAGAGTAATAATTCCTGAAACGGAAAATTCACAGGAGGCGAAAAGTGTCTATCCGGGTTAGCCTGCGCGGCATGCGTAGGCTGATCCGGGTCGATACTTTACGTAGAATCCACAATGTTGGTTTTCTCGTGGAATGGCACATATATTACTTATAAAATGCAAAGATTTAGACAACTATTATTTTTTGTTGACAATTACTGTTAAGTATAAACATGTTAAGTCCTACACTGTTGTATACCGACATTATGTATTATAGCTATCAAAAATACCCTATGAACATCCTGAAACGGCATTGCTTGCAAAGTCTTTGGAATGATCTATATAGCACATGAACATTTTTGGCAATAACTCAATTGCACTTTCTACAGCCTGTAGGTTATATTTAGACATAAATTAATACCGGCTGAGATAATTGACATTTATACGTACTTGTTTTTCAACGACTCAATTGCGCTTTCTACATCCGGTAGGTTATATTTAACCATATACTTATGCATTCTGGGATAATTGACCTTCAGGTTGACGTCAGAACTGCTGTTTGTGATCGAGGCGAATTTGAAATGCGGGGTCAATTTCGTTGGGTTCAAAAGCTGAAAGGAAAACATATATGCGATTCTAACACTATAAATGAGCATGTCCATACACAAAGATAACACCACACATTTGCGAACAGACTAGTTCCAGATCAGCTTGTGCAACCACGCTGTCTGACATATATATATAAACTTGGCTTTTAGCAAAAAAGTAACACAGATTTATTTTAGGTATTTGGTGAGTGCTGCATAATTTGATAGAACTAAACAGATACATCGGCTGATCTGAACCTACACTTTTCACAAACACCAATTGGTACCCTGCCTTCATCGAGCCACGTCGGACAATTTTAGGGTGCAAAATGGGCTTCTGTTTCGGGATCAGGTAAAATCAATTAAGCCGTCCCGCGAGAAAACCAACAGTATGGCCTCAGTCGGCTCAGACTGATCCTGGCCGACACATTCCGTCTCAGGTGGAAAGAGGTATAGTGTAATGATTCCTGAAACAGAAAATCCACAGGAGGCGAAAAGGTTTTGTCCGGGTTAGCCTACGCGGCATGCTTAGGCTGATTCGGGTCGATATTTTACTCAGAGTCCACAATGTTGGTTTTCTCACGGGACGGCTCAAAATGGACTGAAACTAGTGTATATCTCTTTCACTGCCGAATTTCACAAAAATGATTCCCATTCCACGTTAAAAACATGGACCACTCCACTTTACACCCAACTGCGAATTAGATAAATTGTAATGTTTAGGTGGCCATTAATGCAGATTTCAGGAGAGATATGTCGTTACGAGCTGTCTCACATGAATCTGCATTGTTTACAAAAGCTTTCAATTGAATTTGGCAGCGAGAGGGATATACAGGTCCCTTTTCTTGCCAAAAGTTATAACTAGGACTCATTTACACGAAGGCGGACAGTGAATAATCTGTCAAGACCGTGCGTTCGCCCCAACGTGCTGAAGTGTCTCATTAACTACAAGACCTCTCATCGCACGACTTACATGCACCCCTTACAACGGAAAGATATTTTATAAATTAATTCTTCCAGCAGATGAATATCACTTGTTAGAATTCGTATCGATATATTATTGTGTCATCCCGCAACTTGCTTCTTGTTAAGTTTGCATATATTGCAAGTACATAATGGAGCATGCTTGCACGAGGATCGTGTTGTAAATGTCAACGGCGATCATCATGGTTAAAACAGTGTCTATGAAAACACACAATCTAATCAAAGCGTATACGGATGCTAGCGTGGAGCCATTGATACAGAGCGTGTCGGGATCGAACAAGCTTGTGGCGGTTTTTGTAGATTGCCCTTTAGGCAATACATATATCCTAGCGCAATATTGGTTAATTTCCCTGAAAACGCATTTGAGTGAACGGCCGCTGTACTTTCTGAGAATATGAGTCTTACAATCACGATACGTTATATGTGTATGTTCATGCGACTTATATGTTCATATAGATTAAAGTTAAGGGAAAAGCTGTTGAAACAATCCCAATCCAACAATTAAATGACAATGTGTCTGTATACTCTCAGATGAGATGTGGGTCGCCTGGTTCTTTGCCCATCTACTTTATTTTGGGTTATCAACACACACAGATACACGTATACCGGACAAAACTCACATATACTTCCAAACTTACCCTCCAATCTTCGATTCCGGAAAGGTCATAAAATTCGTCGATAGTGATCATAAAGGCTGCGAGATTAGCTGTGTAACTGGCAAGGAACACAAGAGCAAACAGGGCCCAAACATTGGCTAGAAACCTGCTGGATACCCCGCGGGGCACGTCTACCGACACAGCGGCCCCAAACAACATGGCCCAGATCAACCAAAATGACCGGAATAGAGAAAACTTATGTTCTGTAACAAACATATAACACATTGACTCATATATTTAACAAGCATGTTATAATTGACTAATGTTCTGTAACAAACATATAACACATTGACTCATATATTTAACAAGCATGTTATACTTGACTAATGTTCTGTAACAAACATATAACACATGATTCATATATTTAACAAGCATGTTATAATTGACTAATGTTCTGTAACAAACATATATAACACATGACTCCTGTATTTTAAAACAAGCATGTTATAATTGACTAATGTTCTGAAACAAACATATATAACATATATTTAACAAGCATGTTATAATTGACTAATGTTCTGTATAAAAATGGTATCAATGACTAAAACAATCTAGTTATAAATTTATGTAACCAATATTTTACTAATGCATGTTTAACGCCGTTTTCAGGAGTATTTCAATAACATAATGTTTGCTATTTGTAACCCTTTCCCGCATACAACAAATCTGCTGCAGACGACTTTTAACGCATCTATGCTAACATATGAAAAGTCTATATATGAGCCGTCCCGTGAGAAAACAAACAGTATGGCCTCTGCCTAATGTATCGACCCAGAGCAGCCTGCGCAGTCCGCGCAGACTGATCCGGGCCGACACATTCCGTCTGAGGGGGATAGAGGTATAGAGTAATGATTCCTGAAACAGAAAATCCACAGGAGGCGAAAAGTGTCTTTTCGTGTAATCCTGTGCGTCATGCTTGGGCTGATCTGGGTCGATATTGTACGCAGAGTCCATAATGTTTGTTTTCTCGCGGGACGGCTCATATATGAAAGTATAATGATTGAATAGAGTTGAAACAATTGTGGCATTTTTAGTTGCGAAAATAATCATCTAAAGAAAAGACAATTCTTAAAACATTTAGCATATTCAGTTTTTATACCGAAATCGTGAGACGAACCTCAGCGCCGAATTGTTTAAATTCGACTCTTCCAAGTTCACAATTTCCCATTTATAAGAGGTTTGGAATATTTCAATAACTAATAAGCAATCAATGCTGATTTCAGGTGAGACAGTTCGCTACGAGCTGACTCATCTGAATCTGTATTGTATGCAAAAATCTGAATATTGCCTTTGGCTCTGAAAGAGTTTAACTTATAAAGAACATTGTACAAGTATAACTACTTAATACAGCATTGATATTATAATCCATTTAAAATGTTTAATCTAATAGAATGATTCAATAAGTGTCGATTTCTAAAAGAAATGTTTATCAAATGCATGAAATGAACGAAATTATGGGAACATATTCAGTTCACATAATTAAGGCTGGTCGATTGTTAACAATTAAAATAGTTTATGATTTGAACTATATTTACATACGTAATACCACTCTACCAAAAGTGGGCATATGCTACTATGTTTTTTAGTACGTCTGGAATCAATCTCATTAAAACCAGACCAAAAACTCGATCAAATTTAGTTGGATCGGGGATTTATGCCGTTTTCAACATTATAACAGCTGTATACAGAGGATGTTTACTCATTTATGATCCCTGGGTAGACATACCAGTACTAACCTATGCCATGTGCCTTCCCCAAGGGCTCTCTACCATGACTGTCGCGACTGGGGATCGAACCCGGGACGCGATTCGGCCAATATTGAGATTCCGGAATAAAGTATCACTTACCAGCCATCGGAGTTTTCCCCTGTGCTAGGCCACACGGACTCAACCACTCAAATATGAATATGGAAGCCCCGGTGGCGTGAACACTGAATATGAGAATAAGGATCCATGAGTAGATATCGTAGGGCTCTGAAAGATATAATGAAACGTCTTACGATGTCTTATATTGTGCTGGTTCTGATACCGGTATTAAGATACGTACGTGGTGTGTTGTATCCTTTCCCACAAACATACACAGTGTGTGGACTCTGCAGCAGACGCCTTTTGCAAACATTGGGGCGTAAGGATAAATTACTCACAAAGAGCAGTTTCTCCTTTACTTTTCAATTGCGCCTCGACATTCATGAGCATTTTTGTATTCTTTCAAACTTTTTGAGAGTTGGAAAGGATTAACAAAGTCAAAGCCAGTATAGAGGAGTTATCCTGTTGGACAAACAATGTAACAATTGAAATCAACACTTTGACCGTCTCGGCGGTGTAGTGAAAGACTGTTCTCCTCGGATGCGGAAGGACGCAGATTCAAACCCTGGCCGGGACAAAAACAAATAATTTACAAATAATAGTACATGTAATGAATTATCCTCCTTAGAACTCAGGAATTTGGGCTTAGCATTGCGACTGACTTCGCTGGTATCCAGGATAAATTGACCAGAAATACTGGTAACTTTCCAAGAGTATGCCGTGATATAACTGTTAAACTTGTTACAGTTGTGGACAACACAATAAAAGACATTTTAAAAACTTCAGAGGATGGTTTTGAGAGAAAATACAACACAAATACGATATGGTTGTCAAGATGAGCTAAACACCAAACGTATAGCCTATTTTCGAATAATGATGTATCTTCGATTCAAACCGACCCCCATTTTTCACCAAAGAATATTCAGAGATCTGTCGAGATCAAACGCTAATGAACTAAGACTACACTGAAAGGTATAATTACACCATTTTGTATCCATATATACCTGGCGATTAAAACCATACTTGGAATTGTACAAACCTCGACTTCATTATTCCTACTTTTTCAGTAATAGATGTATATAACTACCAGGACGTAAACAAACTATTACATTTATGCCAGCAAACATAGTGACAAAAGAAGAAATTGCACAAAACGTGCAATTTCTCCTTTTGCCACAATGTTTTCCACCTTTAGTCATAGGTTATCCATTTAATTATAGAAATTTTCTATTTTTGACAAAATATGTTCAAAGTCGTCTGCTGCAGAATTGTTGTATGAGGGAAAGGGTTAATGCCTCTGCAGCAGTTTTCCACTTTTTGTCATGGGTTATCCTTTCAATTATGGAGATTTTCTATGTTTTGACAAAATACGTTCAAAGTCGACTGCTGCAGAATTGTCGTATGAGGGAAAGGGTTAAGCTCTGTTTACAAAAGTACAGCAGTAAGCTGTATCACATGAAAAGAGTGTTTAAAGATTACGTAGGCATATGGATATAGTTGCACAGCGATAAGTTATTTGTTAGTGGCAAAAGGCACATATATATACATGTTCCGAAACCACGCTAATCAATAACCGAAATTATTGAAATGTAAACATCTTTATAACTGTCTTTGAGTTACCTTAAATTCTCCGGGATATTATTGATAACCCCTTTTCACTGTCGCATGGAAACTGGTTTTATACTTTGATTTTCACATGCAAAGTAACACGGTCGTAACTTGATCACGACCTCAGTTGCAGTTTCTCACATACAACATATCCGCAGCAGACGAATAAAACAATCTATATATATAGAAGTTAAATTATGAAATAGAAATGAAAACATGAGCAATTTCTCCTTTTGCCACACATTCGAAAGCCGTCAACTGCAGATGCGTAAGAAAACGTCTTTATATGGGAAAGGGTCAATACAACTTTTAACGGGATCAGAAAGCGAGTCGCACAAACGATAACATTACTTGGACATTCGCTTTAGTGGCTATTGAAGTTCTCGTGCAATTAAACTCAGGGCAATTCTTCTTGTTACGTGTACCGTTACAATATATATCATAACGCAATTGACCGCAGAGCAATTCTTGTTTATTTTACCGTTACTATTCATCAAAACGCAATTGGACGCAGTGTTATTCTTGTTGTTTGTACCGTAACTGTTTATCACAACACAATTAATCGCATAGCAATTTTTGTTTCTTGTACCATAACTATTTACCACAACGCAATTGACCGAAGACCAATTCTTGTTTTATTTTACCGTTACTATTTACCACAACGCAATTGACCGCAGACCAATTCTTGTTTTATGTACCGTTATTATTTATCACAACGGAATTGAACGCAGAGCAATTTTTATTTTGTGTATCGTAACTGTATCTTACAATATATTTGAACGCAGAACAATTCTTGTTTCGTGTACCGTTAATAAATATCACAGCTCACCTAAAAAGGCTGTTGGCGAAATGGCTCCTTTTCTTATCGATACCATGATGGTTATACCGGACTCTAGAAAGGGTACGGAGAAGTCTAGTACGTTACTCCGCATCTGGTTCACGATGAACGCCGTGAGAACCATGTCCGCCTTGCCGTCCAACACTTCCTTGATTAGACCATTCCATTCTCCAGTATCCTGAATCATTAATAAACAAGTATAATATATCTAACGATTCAATATAACCGCATTGATGTCAAACATATACTTGATTAGACCATTCCATTTTTAAGTATCCTGAATCATTATTAAACAAGCATAACATATTTAACGATTCAATATAAAGGCTTTGAGGACCATGTCCGCCTTGCCGTCCAACACTTCCTTGATTAGACCATTCCTGAATCATTATTAAAAAAGTATAATATATCTAACTATTTAAGGCTTTGAGGATCATGTCCGTCTTGCTGTTCAATATTTCCTTGTTTAAAGTTAGTCTTCACTGTACGCACATGCAACAAGAACCCCAATATCACCTTGATTGTATGGTGTTTTATGTTGCTTTCAACAATATCTCAGATATATCTCGGCGATTCATGGGATTTACCAGTACTAGTGGTCCAATGAGGGAACGCCAATACTACCATTTTTAAAGTATTTGGTATGACACGACCGGGGATAAAATCCCAGTCACCACTTGTATAAGAGGTTTCATTGTTCGTTTTCACCTGCTTCAGTAGTCTGGTACACGTAGTACTATAGTGAATTAGTACGTCTAGCATGAACCAACACTGAAGGCTGGTACTCGTAGTACTATAGTGAATTAGTACGTCTAGCATGAACCAACACTGAAGGCTGGTACACGTAGTACTATAGTGAATTAGTACGTCTAGCATGAACCAACACTGAAGGCTGGTACACGTAGTACTATAGTGAATTAGTACGTCTAGCATGAACCAACACTGAAGGCTGGTACACGTAGTACTATAGTGAATTAGTACGTCTAGCATGAACCAACACTGAAGGCTGGTACACGTAGTACTATAGTGAATTAGTACGTCTAGCATGAACCAACACTGAAGGCAGGTACACGTAGTACTATAGTGAATTAGTACGTAAAGCATAAACCAACACTGAAGGCTGGTACTCGTAGTACTATTGTGAATTAGTACGTCTAGCATGAACCAACACTGAAGGCAGGTACACGTAGTACTATAGTGAATTAGTACGTAAAGCATAAACCAACACTGAAGGCTGGTACCTGTAGTACTATTGTGAATTAGTACGTCTAGCATGAACCAATACTGAAGGCTGGTACTCGTAGTACTATAGTGAATTAGTACGTAAAGCATAAACCAACACTGAAGGCTGGTACTCGTAGTACTATAGTGAATTAGTACGTCTAGCATGAACCAATACTGAAGGCTGGTACTCGTAGTACTATAGTGAATTAGTACGTCTAGCATGAACCAACACTGAAGGCTAAATCGGTCGCCTCTTCTTATATATCGTTATACCATAACAATAAATTTATAGTTGATTTTCTTATATTATACAGCGGACAGATACTAATGAAACAAACAAATTTCGTTTTGGTCACTTCCCCTTATATATCGTTATAGTATACATAGTAAATAATACATTTATAATTGATCTTCGTAAATTATACAGCGGACAGATACTAATGAAGCAAACTATTTTCAATTTGATCTATCCCCTTATATATCGTTAAAGTATACATAGTAAATAATAAATTTACAATTGATCTTCGTTAATTATACAGCGGACACATACTAATGAAGTAAACTAATTTCGGAGTTTGAAAAGTTTAACCGGTTTTATCACAAGACGATTGTCTCGTTAGCCGTTTGCTACACCATGTTCAAAATGTGCCTTGCCCGATAGTGTAATTATAGGGGCGTGTAACTCAAGACTTCTTCTTCAGTTGATATATTTCTGCGATACAATGCTCGTTTTATTCTGTATTTGAACCGTTCCACGAGAAAACCAAGAGTATGGCCTCTGCGTAATATATCAACCCAGATCGGCCTGCGCAGTCCGCGCAGGCTAATCCGGGCCGACACATCCCGTCTCCAGGGTATAGAGGTATAGAGTAATGATTCCTGAAACAGACGATCCACAGGAGGCGAAAATTGTCTGTCCGGGTTAGCCTTCTAGGCATGCTTAGGCTGATCCGAGTCCACAACGTTGGTGTTCTCGTGGGACGGCTCATTTGTTGAATAGTTACCTGATCCTGCACACCCCATTGACCGTCGGGAACATCATACAGCTCGTATTCAAAGTTCATTTTCTGAGCCAACAATTCCATTATCTCGACACACAGACCCGTACAGCAATAATCGACGGTACCATTTATATCAGATTCATTCCTAAAATGATAGAACAGATATTGGTACAATGCATGAAATGCGTGGTGAAATATAACAACACTACACTACACGAATAACGATGGAGGACATTGAATGTCATCTGCACATATATTCAACAAATGTCAGCCTTACTGTTGATCTGATGAAAGGAAGTTCAGACGTTCAATGACAGCCTCGTTGGGGAAGTTGTGCTCAGATAGTGTTGACCTTAACACATCAATTAAGGTAAACGGTTAATCTTAATATATGTTATCTCGACTGCTTTTACATTCACCAGATAACGTGTCTCAACAATAATAAAACACATCTAGAGTGAACATATTGAGATATTAGAAGTTAAAGCCGATACCAGACCATAAGCGTCATCTGTGTATGTGTAAAGCAAAGACACGTAGAAAGATCTGCGCCAAGTTAAAAGTGGGTCATCTTACGTCGCAGCTTTTGTAACAAATACAATAATTGTGCGTAAAGCCAGTTTGTTTACACTTCAAACTATCGTCAGTAATTACACCCAATTATACAGTTAAAGTAGGAAGGCAGTGAAGGTTAAGTCGAGACTCAATCTCATTAGAATCATATCAACATACTTTGTTGACATACATTGGATCTGACTACCACGCATAAAGGGTCGTCTCGAATAAACCTTATACACTTAAATACTCATGAGCATGTGCGCCGTTTTTATGTCCAATGTCAATGTAATCACACGATACAACAAACGCCCGTGCTATACAATCGGAACACTCGACAATCACCGGTTGTCTATATCGTTTATTCATACGGGTTATCTTACCTGTTGTATACCGAACTATTTGGTAAGCGACAATTTGATTGGCCGACGCAAAGATCAGATTTATTAACGACCTAGCGAAGTTAAGGTCTGGTTCAAATGAGATTTGGTGAGACCATGTATAGTCAAAGTATCGCCAGTGTATGCTAGTTCTACTTGCACATACAGTGAGAACATTCAAATCAGATTTTCGTGAATTCAGGTTTAAACGGATTTCTGAATTAACGATTACTTTTCTAAGATATGGACTATTCCAAATGAAAACCCGGACAGGTCAATTTAAAAAAAAAAAAAAATTGAAAGGATAAACGTATGTTTTCCGATTTTATTTTTTAACTGATTTAAACGCTAGAAATGTCGCCGCTTAACCTTTTCAGCACCGATTTTCCACAAGTAGAATCTTCCATGTTCAAAAATCAGGCGACTTTCTTTTCCATGTAATAAGACAGCTTGTTACGAGCTGACTCACATGAATCTATATTATTTGCAAAAACATCAATATTGCATTTGACGTTGAAAGACGTTTAAAAATCAAATCCTATTTTAACTTTGAAACAACGTCACCTACATATGTGTATTGGCCACGTTGACCACACACGGTATTGCGTGATGACCGCATTGACCGGTATCCTCTTCAGGCGGCACATAGTCCACGAACGGCACTTCTTTCTTCGTGACCACACGGAAGAATCGTTTTTCTGGAGCGCTCTTTGGTGGGTAAATACTTTTTCCAGGCCATATGATGTCTTTCGTTTCAATCTCCAGCTCTACCGAATCGCCTACAGTCCTTGGTACAATTTTACCGACCTGTAAATATATCGACGATATATGTTAGAAGTACTATGGAACCTTTCGGTCAGTTGACCACTTTTCATATTGACGTCGGAAAGAATGTTGGCGCGAGTTCGAATCCCAGATCGGTCAACATTCTTTCCGACGTTTGACAAAAGTCAATGTAACAAGCGTCATTCGCCTTTCACCAATGGGCTTACAGTTTATGTGGAAAAGCAGCCAATTGCTTGGAAAGTATGTTGTGTTGAGTACTGGTGTGAGAAAGCCAGGAAACACATGAGTAGGTGAACTGGTCGCCGTGATATGACTGTAACATTGTTGTAAAAGGCGTTACACACTAATCAATCAATCGGTCAATCAATCAATCAATTAATCAATCAATTAAACCTTCCATCAGTCAAACCTCGGTGACTCGAACATGGGCTAACTCGAACTTGTGTCTCGGTCCCGACCAAAACCGTATACAAGTCAGGTTGTTCTATTACGGAAATCTAGAACACCTTCTCTTTTGAACTAACTAACTGTTTTTCACACCTTTAAGCCACCGAGGTTTGACTGACTCCAACGTGATTCGAACATATAATTTAAATGAAATAGGAGATGAATTGCACTATTTATTAATATGCCCACACTTCCAAAACGCAAGAAATAAGTACCTTACTTTCACCAAAAAGAGCCACGTAAACGTTTCAATATTCCAAAACATTATGTGCAAGAATGAAATATCAAAATTAACAAAACTGAGTAAATTCGTCAAAATAATACGCGAAGGACTAAGGAATCCACCTATAGCCAGTCTATATAATATTATAATATATAACTATTACACTCCTTTCCAACTTTCCCAACAAACGTTTAGCCATACCAGGGACATAGATCTTATCAACTTCTCTGGCCATACCTATATTATTAATCAGTCATGTACCTCAACATTTAAGTGTTTTTGTGTGTGTTGTTGTTTTTTGTGTTTTTTTGTTTGTTTGTTTGTTTGTTTATTCTATGTCAAAAACCCTTCGCTGTGCAGCCTGAATCTGCATTGTATTGTATGTTGAAATGTATATGTATGTATACAAACATTTGTCTAATACCATATACATAATCATCTAAACACATGTAAATGTGAAGGGAGTAAATCAAACTTGAAACTATAAGGCGCTCTTGGTGGACGAAATGGAAGGACCATCTTAATCAAAATCAAACATTCTACATGACTCCATCTAAAGTACCACATACATATATGACAGTTCCTACTTTCAAACATTGGTTTTCGTAGGGCTTTCAAGAGGTATGACTCTGAACATATACTATCGGTAAAATCAATTATGTGTATTTAATCAAAGTATAGCAAACACGTATATATATGTACATGAGTTCTACAGTATAATATGTTTTAATAAGCCAAACACATTCATTATGAAGTTATGTTTTGAAATTTGGATGGTACATTTTATGTATTGTATGCATGTAAATATATGATTTTTGATCTTGTTATATTTACATTTTAGAGCGCAAATATATGCAGTTTGTCTCGCGCAAATACAACACGACCAATCCTAATTTCGTATATATGTCATTGAAATATGTTTTTACCCCCATTTAAAAGCTGTAATGGGGCGTGATCAACTGCCATTCATAAATTTTATTTATGTGTAAAATTGGAAAACTAAGACATATTTTTAACACTACAAGGAACATTGTGTTGCAATAGCGATATCTGCTTTGTTTGCTTTGTCTACTCGGAGAAGGGAAGATTGGCATCTCTCTCGACATTCGGTCTCGCGAGATAATTTATTCACACGCCGAATCGCTCCTGCAACACAATATTCCACATTTATAGACTTTGCGTAAAGTGAAAGTTCAGATGAGCCTGTACTTACGCACAACTTCACCAGATACACTGACCGTATTTATGTATTAAAAACATCCTTACATATTTTGACAAGGCGGTAGTTATACACCACCAATGCTACTTTTGATGATACAAAACTGTTAGTCATGAAAAATCTCAATAACTGAGAGTTTTATTATTAAATAGAGTTGTAAACATTGTTGTTAAAGAAGAGATAAGTGATTATAAATAATTTCCCCTTTTGTCACAATATTTTCAAAAGCAGAGGTTTCAGACAACGTCTGTATGTGGGAATGGGTTAAGATCCCAAATCGACAAACATGCTTTGAAATATAAGCAAATCAAATATGAAATGGACTTGAACATATATTTTAAGTCCATGTTATAATTGATCCGACACTCAGGGAAAAGTTAACTCTTTCAGCGCCAAAGGCAATATTGAGGTTTTCGCAAACAATACTGATTCAGGCGAGTCAGCTCGTAACGAGCTGTCTCACCTGAAATCAGCATTGTTTGCCTTTTATTTATCAAAATAGTCCAAACTTTTATTACAAGGGAAAAGGACACACCAGAATTTGAACATGGAATAGTCTACTTTAAACAATTCGGCGCTGAAAGAGTTAAACTTGTAGTAATACATAGTGGTTTTACGCGTAATATACGAATTTGTGGTACCAGATCGGAGATAAAACCATACGTATGGTCGCCTGGCTTGGCCCGTATAAGAAACGACATTTCTTATTTTCTAATCTAATTCCAGTGTCTATGACATTAGTTCTGCCAGAACGAGACTCAGACTATTTATGTATTCATGCATCCATCCAAAAACTCGTTCTAAAGGCATTGGAATAATTGTTATCATTACGAGAAAGCCTAAAAATGTCAAAAATAAAACATATATCCAGATCATTGAAGACACTAAATATCCACGAGATATAAATTTTCCGATCATCCAAACATTGTTACCAACTACGAAACGTGACGGTTCTAAATGCATACTGTTTGAGCTAGCTGTTTGAGCTAGCTGTTTGCTGTAAACGACTGTAATAGTAAAAACAAACCATGTGAGTCCGTGTATGGGAAAAGGTACAAGTTTGCTTGTGTGAACAATGAATGTATATCCAGATCAGCATGCGCATCCGCACAGTCTGATCAATCTATGTCTACATGAATATACTTGCAAAGGGTTTTTGGCCTCGGGCTTTAGCCCCTGGTCATAGTAGTAATGCCATTTTTTTCGGAGTTGGCAGCCTGCCAATTGCTGTTAAAACCAAATAACGCATTTTAGGGTGAGACTGGGCGAGAAAAATAGTTCAACATGGATTCAACAAAACTGCATTTAAAAGGTTAAGATCTTCGAAAAGAAGATCATGATAATATTGTTTGAACATCAGTAAACAACTTAAGGCGTGAGCACTCCAATTTAAGTTTAACAAATGTTTTCGAAATTAATGCACCGATAGGTCAAATATGGAAGCTTATTAACTATAAACATTCGCGAAGCAGAAGGGTCGCGTGACAAATGCAGTGGCGGATTTACTGGGGGGGGGGGGGTGCACGTATGGGTCGTGCGACGAAAGATTAATGGTAAACAAAGTAG
The DNA here is from genome assembly GCA_031761405.1 of Serripes groenlandicus. Taxonomy (NCBI): domain Eukaryota; kingdom Metazoa; phylum Mollusca; class Bivalvia; order Cardiida; family Cardiidae; genus Serripes; species Serripes groenlandicus. Next base: position 15,885,554 of record JASEVX010000003.1, on the reverse strand, counting down.
TCGCGTGACAAATGTAGTGGCGGACTTAGCGAGGGGCCATAGGGCCCGTGTACACCAACCCCCTCCATCCAGATCAGCATGCGCATCCGCACAACCTGATCAATCTATGTCTACATGAATATACTTGCAAAGGGTTTTTAGTAATACCTGTCAACTTGTGTAGGTTCTAAAAAGACAAAGCAAGCTGACCTGAACCTACAATGTTCTTAAATGCCAACTTGTACCTTTATACACTGTCTGATGGAAGCCCGGTCATACTATAAAAGATACCTGGGACTTGGCGCCCATCGAAGCACAGTTTGATGATAAGGATTTTCAATGTTCGCCTCACATTTGTACAAGTAAAGTGGAATCTTATATATTGAGAGGTGTTTATCACTAAATTATTTATTTATTTATTGGGATTTTACGCCGCTTTCAACATTATTTCAGTTATATCACGGCGACAGTTCACTTATTCATGATCCCTGGGTAAACAAACTAATACTAGGCTAGAAAATGTGCCTTGCCCAAGGGCACTCCACCATGACCGTAGTGCCGCGACTGGGGGTCGAACCCGGGACAACCGGTATCGAAATCACCGACGCTAACCACTCGACCACAGCGGATTCCTGTTTATAACTAAAACCAACTATACAGCTTTGGTATTTGATCATAATTGAGAAAAGTTTCAAACCCTCTTCCGTAGGACTGTTTTCGTGTGTTAGATTGCATACAGTGTATCACGATATGAGCCGTTTCGTGAGAAAAACAAACATTATGGTCTCTGCGTAATGTATCGACCCGGATCAGCCTGCGCAATGCACGCAGGCTAAACCGGGCCGACACATTCCGTCTTAGGCGGATAGATGTATAGGGTAATGATTCATGAAACAGAAAATCTACAATAGGCGAAATTGTCTGTCCGGTTTAGCATGTGCAGCATGCTTAGGCTGATCCGAGTCGATTCTTTACGCAGAGTCCACAATGCTAGTTTTCTCATGGGACGGGTCATATGTTCTGCCTTCGTTATACACTACAATTGAAATATGATTTCACGTAGACCAAGTTGTTCTATCATACCTGCTATTTTGTCGGAAACACTGATTACGTAATCGTGTATTAGGGAACGCCTAGAATGGTGGAGTTCGATCCCCGATCGGGTCATACTACAGACTCTAAAAATGGTAGTAATGGCTTTCCCTCTTTGGCACTCAGGATAATTGGGTTATCATTACGACTGACTCGCTGGTGTCAGAATAGAAACAAAACAGTAATATTGGTAGTTTACCCTAAACACGCCGTAATATAATGTTGAACGTGGGGTAAAACGCTATACAATAAAATAACACAAACTTAGCCGTACAGCGGGTATGTAACATGTCTTCAATGTTCACGGTACGGTTATAGTGGCCATTGAAAGTTATCCGTACAGCGGGTATGTAACATGTCTGCAATGTTCACGGTACGGTTATAGTGGCCATTGAAAGTTATCCGTACAGCGGGTATGTAACATGTCTTCAATGTTCACGGTACGGTTATAGTGGCCATTGAAAGTTATCCGTACAGCGGGTATGTAACATGTCTTCAATGTTCACGGTAGGGTTATAGTGGCCATTGACACGTATGAGTACAGCGGGTATGTAACATGTCTTCAATGTTCACGTACGGTTATAGTGGCCATTGAAAGTTATCCGTACAGCGGGTATGTAACATGTCTTCAATGTTCACGGTACGGTTATAGTGGCCATTGAAAGTTATCCGTACAGCGGGTATGTAAAATGTCTTTATTGTTCACGGTACGGTTATAGTGGCCATTGAAAGTTATCCGTACAGCGGGTATGTAACATGTCTTTATTGTTCACGGTACGGTTATAGTGGCCATTGAAAGCTATCCGTACAGCGGGTATGTAACATGTATTCAATGTTCATGGTACGGTTATAGTGGCCATTGAAAGTTATCCGTACAGCGGGTATGTAACATGTCTTTATTGTTCACGGTACGGTTATAGTGGCCATTGAAAGTTATCCGTACAGCGTGTATGTAACATGTTCCCAATGTTCACGGTACGGTTAAAGTGGTCATTGAAAGTTATCCGTACAGCGGGTATGTAACATGTCTTTATTGTTAACGGTACGGTTATAGTGGCCATTGAAAGTTATCCGTACAGCGGGTATGTAACATGTCTTCAATGTTCACGGTACGGTTATAGTGGCCATTGAAAGTTATCCGTACAGCGGGTATGTAACATGTCTTTATTGTTCACGGTACGGTTATAGTGGCCATTGAAAGTTATCCGTACAGCGGGTATGTAACATGTCTTTAATGTTCACTGTACGGTTATAGTGGTCATTGAAAGTTATCCGTACAGCGTGTATGTAACATGTTCTCAATGTTCACGGTACGGTTATAGTGGCCATTGAAAGTTATCCGTACAGCGGGTATGTAACATGTCTTCAATGTTCACGGTACGGTTATAGTGACCATTGAAAGTTATCCGTACAGCGGGTATGTAACATGTCTTTATTGTTCACGGTACGGTTATAGTGGCCATTGAAAGCTATCCGTACAGCGGGTATCTTACATGTCTTCAATGTTCACGGTACGGTTATAGTGGCCATTGAAAGTTATCCGTACAGCGGGTATGTAACATGTCTTTATTGTTCACGGTACGGTTATAGTGGCCATTGAAAGCTATCCGTACAGCGGGTATGTAACATGTCTTTATTGTTCACGGTACGGTTATAGTGGCCATTGATAGCTATCCGTACAGCGAGTATGTAACATGTCTTTATTGTTCACGGTACGGTTATAGTGGCCATTGAAAGCTACCCGTACAGCGGGAATGTAACATGTCTTTATTGTTCACGGTACGGGTATAGTGGCCATTGAAAGCTATCCGTACAGCGGGTATGTAACATGTATTCAATGTTCACGGTACGGTTATAGTGGCCATTGAAAGTTATCCGTACAGCGGGTATGTAACATGTCTTTATTGTTCACGGTACGGTTATAGTGGCCATTGAAAGTTATCCGTACAGCGGGTATGTAAAATGTCTTTATTGTTCACGGTACGGTTATAGTGGCCATTGAAAGTTATCCGTACAGCGGGTATGTAACATGTCTTTATTGTTCACGGTACGGTTATAGTGGCCATTGAAAGCTATCCGTACAGCGGGTATGTAACATGTATTCAATGTTCATGGTACGGTTATAGTGGCCATTGAAAGTTATCCGTACAGCGTGTATGTAACATGTTCCCAATGTTCACGGTACGGTTAAAGTGGTCATTGAAAGTTATCCGTACAGCGGGTATGTAACATGTCTTTATTGTTAACGGTACGGTTATAGTGGCCATTGAAAGTTATCTGTACAGCGGGTATGTAACATGTCTTCAATGTTCACGGTACGGTTATAGTGGCCATTGAAAGTTATCCGTACAGCGGGTATGTAACATGTCTTTATTGTTCACGGTACGGTTATAGTGGCCATTGAAAGTTATCCGTACAGCGTGTATGTAACATGTTCCCAATGTTCACGGTACGGTTAAAGTGGTCATTGAAAGTTATCCGTACAGCGGGTATGTAACATGTCTTTATTGTTAACGGTACGGTTATAGTGGCCATTGAAAGTTATCTGTACAGCGGGTATGTAACATGTCTTCAATGTTCACGGTACGGTTATAGTGGCCATTGAAAGTTATCCGTACAGCGGGTATGTAACATGTCTTTATTGTTCACGGTACGGTTAAAGTGGCCATTGAAAGTTATCCGTACAGCGGGTATGTAACATGTCTTCAATGTTCACGGTACGGTTATAGTGGCCATTGAAAGTTATCCGTACAGCGGGTATGTAACATGTCTTTATTGTTCACGGTACGGTTATAGTGGCCATTGAAAGTTATCCGTACAGCGTGTATGTAACATGTTCCCAATGTTCACGGTAAGGTTAAAGTGGTCATTGAAAGTTATCCGTACAGCGGGTATGTAACATGTCTTTATTGTTAACGGTACGGTTATAGTGGCAATTGAAAATTGTCCGTACAGCGGGTATGTAACATGTCTTCAATGTTCACGGTACGGTTATAGTGGCCATTGAAAGTTATCCGTACAGCGGGTATGTAACATGTCTTTATTGTTCACGGTACGGTTAAAGTGGCCATTGAAAGTTATCCGTACAGCGGGTATGTAACATGTCTTCAATGTTCACGGTACGGTTATAGTGGCCATTGAAAGTTATCCGTACAGCGGGTATGTAACATGTCTTTATTGTTCACGGTACGGTTAAAGTGGCCATTGAAAGTTATCCGTACAGCGGGTATGTAACATGTCTTTATTGTTCACGGTACGGTTATAGTGGCCATTGAAAGTTATCCGTACAGCGTGTATGTAACATGTTCCCAATGTTCACGGTACGGTTATAGTGGTCATTGAAAGTTATCCGTACAGCGGGTATGTAACATGTCTTTATTGTTCACGGTACGGTTAAAGTGGCCATTGAAAGTTATCCGTACAGCGGGTATGTAACATGTCTTTATTGTTCACGGTACGGTTATAGTGGTCATTGAAAGCTATCCGTACAGCGGGTATGTAACATGTCTTTATTGTTCACGGTACGGTTATAGTGGCCATTGAAAGTTATCCGTACAGCGTGTATGTAACATGTTCCCAATGTTCACGGTACGGTTATAGTGGTCATTGAAAGTTATCCGTACAGCGGGTATGTAACATGTCTTTATTGTTCACGGTACGGTTATAGTGACCATTGAAAGTTATACGTACAGCGGGTATGTAACATGTCTTTATTGTTCACGGTACGGTTATAGTGGCCATTGCAAGTTATCCGTACAGCGGGTATGTTACATGTCTTCAATGTTCACGGTACGGTTATAGTGGCCATTGAAAGTTATCCGTACAGCGGGTATGTAACATGTCTTTATTGTTCACGGTACGGTTATAGTGACCATTGAAAGCTATCCGTACAGTGGGTATGTAAAATGTCTTTATTGTTCACGGTACGGTTATAGTGGCCATTGAAAGCTATCCGTACAGCGGGTATGTAACATGTATTCAATGTTCACGGTACGGTTATAGTGGCCATTGAAAGTTATCCGTACAGCGGGTATGTAACATGTCTTTATTGTTCACGGTACGGTTAAAGTGGCCATTGAAAGTTATCCGTACAGCGGGTATGTAACATGTCTTTATTGTTCACGGTACGGTTATAGTGGCCATTGAAAGTTATCCGTACAGCGTGTATGTAACATGTTCCCAATGTTCACGGTACGGTTATAGTGGTCATTGAAAGTTATCCGTACAGCGGGTATGTAACATGTCTTCAATGTTCACGGTACGGTTAAAGTGGCCAATGAAAGTTATCCGTACAGCGGGTATGTAACATGTCTTTATTGTTCACGGGACGGTTAAAGTGGCCATTGAAAGTTATCCGTACAGCGGGTATGTAACATGTCTTCAATGTTCACGGTACGGTTAAAGTGGCCATTGAAAGTTATCCGTACAGCGGGTATGCTAAATGTCTTCATTGTTCACGGTACGGTTATAGTGGCCATTGAAAGTTATCCGTACAGCGGGTATGTAACATGTCTTCAATGTTCACGGTACGGTTATAGTGGCCATTGAAAGTTATCCGTACAGCGGGTATGTAACATGTCTTCAATGTTCACGGTACGGTTAAAGTGGCCATTGAAAGTTATCCGTACAGCGGGTATGTTAAATGTCTTTATTGTTCACGGTACGGTTATAGTGGCCATTGAAAGTTATCCGTACAGCGGGTATGTAACATGTCTTCAATGTTCACGGTACGGTTATAGTGGCCATTGAAAGTTATCCGTACAGCGGTTATGTAACATGTCTTCAATGTTCACTGTACGGTTATAGTGGCCATTGAAAGTTATCCGTACAGCGGGTATGTAACATGTCTTTATTGTTCACGGTACGGTTAAAATGGCCATTGAAAGTTATCCGTACAGCGGGTATGTAACATGTCTTTATTGTTCACGGTACGGTTATAGTGGCCATTGACACGTATGAGTGAGTACAGCGGGTATGTAACATGTCTTCAATGTTCACGGTACGGTTATAGTGGCCATTGAAAGTTATCCGTACAGCGGGTATGTAACATGTTCGCAATGTTCACGGTACGGTTATAGTGGTCATTGAAAGTTATCCGTACAGCGGGTATGTAACATGTCTTTATTGTTCACGGTACGGTTATAGTGGCCATTGAAAGTTATCCGTACAGCGTGTATGTAACATGTTCCCAATGTTCACGGTACGGTTATAGTGGTCATTGAAAGTTATCCGTACAGCGGGTATGTAACATGTCTTCAATGTTCACGGTACGGTTAAAGTGGCCAATGAAAGTTATCCGTACAGCGGGTATGTAACATGTCTTTATTGTTCACGGGACGGTTAAAGTGGCCATTGAAAGTTATCCGTACAGCGGGTATGTAACATGTCTTCAATGTTCACGGTACGGTTAAAGTGGCCATTGAAAGTTATCCGTACAGCGGGTATGCTAAATGTCTTCATTGTTCACGGTACGGTTATAGTGGCCATTGAAAGTTATCCGTACAGCGGGTATGTAACATGTCTTCAATGTTCACGGTACGGTTATAGTGGCCATTGAAAGTTATCCGTACAGCGGGTATGTAACATGTCTTCAATGTTCACGGTACGGTTAAAGTGGCCATTGAAAGTTATCCGTACAGCGGGTATGCTAAATGTCTTTATTGTTCACGGTACGGTTATAGTGGCCATTGAAAGTTATCCGTACAGCGGGTATGTAACATGTCTTCAATGTTCACGGTACGGTTATAGTGGCCATTGAAAGTTATCCGTACAGCGGGTATGTAACATGTCTTCAATGTTCACTGTACGGTTATAGTGGCCATTGAAAGTTATCCGTACAGCGGGTATGTAACATGTCTTTATTGTTCACGGTACGGTTAAAGTGGCCATTGAAAGTTATCCGTACAGCGGGTATGTAACATGTCTTTATTGTTCACGGTACGGTTATAGTGGCCATTGACACGTATGAGTACAGCGGGTATGTAACGTGTCTTCAATGTTCACGGTACGGTTATAGTGGCCATTGAAAGTTATCCGTACAGCGGGTATGTAACATGTTCCCAATGTTCACGGTACGGTTATAGTGGTCATTGAAAGTTATCCGTACAGCGGGTATGTAACATGTCTTTAATGTTCACGGTACGGTTATAGTGGCCATTGAAAGTTATCCGTACAGCGGGTATGTAACATGTCTTCAATGTTCACGGTACGGTTAAAGTGGCCATTGAAAGTTATCCGTACAGCGGGTATGTAACATGTCTTCAATGTTCACGTTACGGTTATAGTGGCCATTGAAAGTTATCCGTACAGCGGGTATGCTAAACGTCTTCAATGTTCCCGGTACGGTTTTAGTGGCCATTGAAAGTTATCCGTACAGCGGGTATGTAACATGTCTTCAATGTTCACGGTACGGTTATAGTGGCCATTGAAAGTTATCCGTACAGCGGGTATGTAACATGTCTTTATTGTTCACGGTACGGTTATAGTGGCCATTGAAAGTTATCCGTACAGCGGGTATGTAACATGTCTTTATTGTTCACGGTACGGTTATAGTGGCCATTGAAAGCTATCCGTACAGCGGGTATGTAACATGTATTCAATGTTCATGGTACGGTTATAGTGGCCATTGACACGTATGAGTACAGCGGGTATGTAACATGTCTTCAATGTTCACGGTACGGTTATAGTGGCCATTGAAAGTTATCCGTACAGCGGGTATGTAACATGTTCCCAATGTTCACGGTACGGTTATAGTGGTCATTGAAAGTTATCCGTACAGCGGGTATGTAACATGTCTTTATTGTTCACGGTACGGTTATAGTGGCCATTGAAAGTTATCCGTACAGCGTGTATGTAACATGTTCCCAATGTTCACGGTACGGTTATAGTGGTCATTGAAAGTTATCCGTACAGCGGGTATGTAACATGTCTTCAATGTTCACGGTACGGTTAAAGTGGCCAATGAAAGTTATCCGTACAGCGGGTATGTAACATGTCTTTATTGTTCACGGGACGGTTAAAGTGGCCATTGAAAGTTATCCGTACAGCGGGTATGTAACATGTCTTCAATGTTCACGGTACGGTTAAAGTGGCCATTGAAAGTTATCCGTACAGCGGGTATGCTAAATGTCTTCATTGTTCACGGTACGGTTATAGTGGCCATTGAAAGTTATCCGTACAGCGGGTATGTAACATGTCTTCAATGTTCACGGTACGGTTATAGTGGCCATTGAAAGTTATCCGTACAGCGGGTATGTAACATGTCTTCAATGTTCACGGTACGGTTAAAGTGGCCACTGAAAGTTATCCGTACAGCGGGTATGCTAAATGTCTTTATTGTTCACGGTACGGTTATAGTGGCCATTGAAAGTTATCCGTACAGCGGGTATGTAACATGTCTTCAATGTTCACGGTACGGTTATAATGGCCATTGAAAGTTATCCGTACAGCGGGTATGTTACATGTCTTCAATGTTCACTGTACGGTTATAGTGGCCATTGAAAGTTATCCGTACAGCGGGTATGTAACATGTCTTTATTGTTCACGGTACGGTTAAAGTGGCCATTGAAAGTTATCCGTACAGCGGGTATGTAACATGTCTTTATTGTTCACGGTACGGTTATAGTGGCCATTGACACGTATGAGTACAGCGGGTATGTAACATGTCTTCAATGTTCACGGTACGGTTATAGTGGCCATTGAAAGTTATCCGTACAGCGGGTATGTAACATGTTCCCAATGTTCACGGTACGGTTATAGTGGTCATTGAAAGTTATCCGTACAGCGGGTATGTAACATGTCTTTAATGTTCACGGTACGGTTATAGTGGCCATTGAAAGTTATCCGTACAGCGGGTATGTAACATGTCTTCAATGTTCACGGTACGGTTAAAGTGGCCATTGAAAGTTATCCGTACAGCGGGTATGTAACATGTCTTCAATGTTCACGTTACGGTTATAGTGGCCATTGAAAGTTATCCGTACAGCGGGTATGCTAAACGTCTTCAATGTTCCCGGTACGGTTTTAGTGGCCATTGAAAGTTATCCGTACAGCGGGTATGTAACATGTCTTCAATGTTCACGGTACGGTTATAGTGGCCATTGAAAGTTATCCGTACAGCGGGTATGTAACATGTCTTTATTGTTCACGGTACGGTTATAGTGGCCATTTAAAGTTATCCGTACAGCGGGTATGTAACATGTCTTCAATGTTCACGGTACGGTTATAGTGGCCTTTGAAAGTTATCCGTACAGCGGGTATGTAACATGTCTTTATTGTTCACGGTACGGTTAAAGTGGCCATTGAAAGTTATCCGTACAGCGGGTATGTAAACTGTCTTTATTGTTCACGGTACGGTTATAGTGGCCACTGAAAGCTATCCGTACAGCGGGTATGTAAAATGTCTTTATTGTTCTCGGTACGGTTATAGTGGCCACTGAAAGCTATCCGTACAGCGGGTATGTAAAATGTCTTCAATGTTCACGGTACGGTTATAGTGGCCATTGACACGTAAGGCTGGTTATGACAGCTTCATATTTAGCTTACAAAGAGAAAACATTTATCAACCTCGCTAGGGGGAATATAAAAGAAACGTATATGAGCGAGAAAACCAACATTATGGCCTCTGCCTAATATATCGACCCAGATCAGCCTGCGCAGTCCGCGCAGACTGATCTGGGCCGAAACATTTCGTCTCAGGGGGAATAGAGGTATAAAGTAATGATATCTGAATCAGAAAATCCACATGAAGCGAAAAGTGTCTATCCGATTAAGCATGTGCTTATGCTGAAACTCTACGCAGAGTCCACAATGTTGGTTTTCTCAAAATGCCCCCAAAATGCAGCTGCGGCGATAGACATCTGCGTAATGTATCGACCTGATCAGCCTGCGCTGTCCGCGCAGATTGATCCGGCCGACACATTCCGTCTTAGGGGGATAGATGTATAGAGTAGCTATTCCTGAAACAGAAAATCCACAGGAGGCGAAAAGTGTCTATCCGATTAAGGCCTGCGCGGCATGCTTATGCTGAAACTCAACGCAGAGTCCACAATGTTGGTTTTCTCGCGGGACGACTCATACTGTGTTTACGGTATTTGTTGGAATGACGACAAACTAATAGAACATCACAAAAAGAGCTATTTTACATCCATCAGCATATTGACGATTACGAACAAATGCTATTTCACATCGTGAAAGCGAATAAAAGAGAAACATATATCGTGATTTAGCCAATTTAAGGACGTCGTAATAATAATTGAAGTTGACGAGAAATTATCTCTTTACATCCATCAGAATATTGATATGTAGACGAACGAATGTTATTTTTTGCCACCCAACTGTTTGAGTTATTCGTTGGCAATATACTATCACAATCGTAAAATTCAGACAAGAAACGTTGTTGATCTCCACTATAGCCAAGTAGCCGTGTTTGAAATAACCCTTTCCCACATATAGACGCTTTCTGACGCCTCTGCAACAGACGATTTTGAATCTTTTGTGGCAAATGTAGGACATTGCTCATATCTCCATGTGTCACAATATTTTAAACTCGATTCAACAATTAAATTTCCCTTTATATAGATGTCCCCATACATGTATGTGTTTTAAATTCCCCGGTAGCTAAGTCGGTAGCGTCGCGGGCTGTCAATCCAGGAATAAAACTCAAGAACGGCAAACATTCTTTAAGTCGGTAGCGTTGCGGGCTGTCAATCCAGAAATAAAACTCAAGATCGGCAAATATTCCTTAAGTCGGTAGCGTCGCGGACTGTCAATCCAGAAATAAAACTCAAGATCGGCAAACATTCTTTAAGTCGGTAGCGTCGCGGACTGTCAATCCAAAAATAAAACTCAAGATCGGCAAACATTCTTTAAGTCGGTAGCGTCGCGGGCTGTCAATCCAGGAATTAAACTCAAGATCGGCAAACATTCTTTCAAACGTTAGACAAACGTCACTGTGACAAGCGTCATTCGTCTTCCACCAATTGGCTTATATTATGAGAAAGCCAGGAAACACATGGGTAGGTGAACTGATCGCATTGATATGACTTAACACTTGTTGAAAACGGCGTTAAACCGCAATTAATCAATTCAAAGTCGTCTGCTGCAGATTTGATTAGTTGTGGTGAAGAGTTAAGACGTATGAAAGGTTTATACGGAGAAGTCCAGACATCACAGTGCTCTCAAAGGTTTCCGATTGACGCCTGGATGTCAGTCATATCAAGGCGTCCAGTGAAGATTCGAACACGCAGCACGAGCCAGACTCTGGGATATAAGGCTCGCCTGGTGTTGTGTGGGATAGCGGACCGAAATAAAAAACAATCAACGCTTTCCCTCATACAGGCGCTTTCTGACGACTTTGAAGCAGACGATATTTGAGAGCACTGTGTTGTTGTGAATCACAATATTTTTAATGTGTGACGAGGGAAGATGCGAACACGCAGCCCGAGCCAGACTCTGGGGTATAGGTCTCGTCTGGTGATTTGGGGGTAACGGAACGGAATCAAAAACAATCAATGCTTTCCCCCATACATGCTCGTTCCGACGACTTTGAACCAGACGACTTTTTTCAAACATTGTTGCAAAAGCAGAAATAAGCAAATTCTCCGTTTGTCACAAAAGTTTTTTTTAAAAACTATATTCAATAGTTAAACTTTCATTTAAAGACATTTAACATATATTACCAAGATGATTTCAAAGTCGTCGGCCGCAGATTTGTTGTATGTGGGAAAGGGAGTTAAATGGCAGTAACACACGTGGGATTCCATGGCTTTCAGAAGTTACATTTTGGTCTCAACTGAACGCCAGCAGGCAGAAAAGATTCTGGTAAGATTGTACATATGAGCCGTCCCGCAAGAAAATCAACATTATGGCATCTGCGTAATGTATCGACCAGATCAGCCTGCGCTGTCCGCGCAGACTGATCCGGGCTAACACATTCCGTCTCAGGGGGATATAGGTATAAAGTAATGATTCCTGAAACAGAAAATCCACAGGAGGCGAAACGTGTCTGTCCAGGTTTGCCTGCGCGGCATACTTAGGCTGATCAGGGTCGATACTTTACGCAGGGTCCACACTGTTGTTTTTTTTTTCGCGAGCTCATATGCACAGTCTCGCCAGAGTATTTTCCCTTTGCGAACGAAATAGTCAACGTGTTTCATGTACACATATCACTTACATAAGAAGCATTTAAACATTCACTGAGTGATTTTACGTATTTATATAAATCAATTGTGGCAATCATATTGTTTTTGGTGGTAAGCGGTACAATCATTAAGTTAAAATCGTTTAACCTATTATATTGATGTCACATTAAATTAAAAGACAGCGAAAATAACAAGAGCACCACCATTTTTCTCCCTTCAAAGTAGATTTTCTAAATCGAAATGGGGAGATAATTTTGTCAATACTATTTACAGAGTTATATATAACAAACTTGTTATATAATGTCAACTTAAGACACTCAGCAAGTTTCTGAAGTTTGAAGCAAAAAAAAAGAAAAGTTTTTAAGATATGAAAAATCAAGAGTAAAAAATTGTCAAAAACCTGAGCTAAACAAAAAACCTTAACCTTACGTTTTGAAGTTTTAAGTGAAACAAATAAAGATTTCCAGCTATATACTTTTATTATTTAACATATTATGATTATGTTTATGAAGTTAAGTGACTTTAACAGTAGTAGTTTGTTAGAAAACAGAAAAAAAGCTGAGCTGAACGCCGACGACGCCGACGATGACGCCAGGGTCATGACAATAGCTCTTTTTTTTTTTTCAAAAGTCGAGCTAATAAAACAAGAGAAAGACAATCTATAGTCAGAGTTAGGACATTTCACAATCCAAAAATAAAACTCAAGATCGGCAAACATTCTTTAAGTCGGTAGCGTCACGATAATCGAACTTTGGTATACGTTAAAAAATCTTCCCATAATGCATCTATGAAGCAACATTGGTAAATGAAAGTGAAAAAGTACAGGAAATAGGTACAAGGCAATCCTTTTCTGCAAATATGGTCAAAGGTCAATGTAGCAACAACATTAATTTGGTCCATGACACACATATTTTCGAGAAGTGACCCAGACATGGTTTCTATTTTAATGAGGTCATGGACAAGATCCGGGTCGCAGTGACACGACTTTTGCATGCGAGATTCAAACCGAACTCTAGTAGTGATAGTATAAGAACTTTGTCCTGGATAAGTACATCCTTTGAATTGGGTCATATGTCAAGATCAACGTCACAGTGACAACAATGTGCTACGCGACACGTCTTCACAAGACCCATCTTCGTACCAAATTTGGTACTTCAGTATGCAATAGCATGATGTGAACTACAGCACTAAAATAATGTTTTGCTTTAAATTGGTTCCTATTTCAATGTCAAGGACACAATGACTGACACTTTTATCGTACTCAAAACACCGTCTTCCCAAGATGCATCCCAAGATGCATCTTTATACTAAATTTGGCCACTGTAGGTGCAACAGCATAGGAAATATAATTCGAACAATTCTTCTTTAATGCGATTCACCGAACCTGTAGACGATCGTTTATATTCTATTTTCGCCATTTACACAAATAGTATAGTTATTGTTATTTACAGTAATAGGTTACACTTGCCATTTTCCCAGACAGACCAATTTATTTTATTGCAGTTTTACCATTATTGGACCTGGTCGTACGAACCATTGTCCTTTAGAAATGTGTGACCAGCAAAAATCAATATCAGGCACATCTGCGCAATCTAGCCAGGATCTTCCCTGCCATCTAGGTTCTGTAGAAAAGCCTATTATAAAACGTATGCACTTCGTTCTAAATTGCCATTAATTTTGAAAACCCCCGAAAGGCGGTTTTCTTGACTTATTTTACTGCCTGTAGAGCCTACCGACTTTAATTAAAACAAATGTCAATGGCCAATAGAAAATTGTCTTTTACATCTAGGAGCATTTGCCAAAACGAAATATGCAGTGAGCCAATTTTCAAAATACACATGCTTTTTGTGTTGAACAGAAATGTCAATCACTGTCAAAGCAAAACAAGCACGTTGGATTTTACCAGTAACAACATAATAGTGTAGTTTATTCCTTCGAGATATATATATCAACGGGGAACAATTTATCACATTTGTCTGAATATTCGTGCAGACGGCTAACATTTTGGTTCGGTCATCATTTACTTTATATATTCCATTCCAGTCGTATATTTATTAAAACATTTTAGACCGATCTTTAAAAAGTATGACAGTAACTCTCAGACAAATGGATATTTGGGTCACATTATTTAAATACTGCGATTAAGCAGCACGACAACACATATATGTACATAGGCTCAGATAAGGAGGAGTGTATTCTGCTCTTCTCCCCACAATTTCTCTCTTATTATTAAAGCAAACCCTATGTTGTGGGTACTCAGTGAGACGATTCTTTTGAGTACCCACAACATAGGGTTCGAGAGTCAAATAAGCATTTTAGAACATGCAAAACGCTCCTTATCTAGAGCTCTGGGGCCCAAGAATCATTATAATGGCTTGGCGAAAGTGCATGGTCGATGTATTGTTGCTTATTTGCATGGTGTTTTACGCGAAAGAAGAACAATAAAAGTCCTACTGGTACTTCTCCCGTGAACCTTTACTTAGGCGGTGTTCTGCGTAACCAATCTTCAAACATTTGCGACCCGTGTATATCATGATCAGCCTGTAAAACGCGCAATATAATCTGACTCTGCACTGTTGGCCAATACGTAGTAACACGTTTCAAAAACGTTCTACAAAAACGGGTTCCATTGCATGACAGCACAGGTAGAAATGTGTTTACAGGTGTAATAATTACGATAAGGCTTGTTTTACTGCAGCGTCGCTCATAAGCTCCTGGCACAGAGAAGTCCAACAATGACCTGAAGCAGCTAAATAAATGGCGGTTCAGATATGCTTGCAATCCTATATACAGTTATACCCTTTTGTGGCCGGCACCTTCAGCCAGCATCACACCTTGTACAGTGCATTGCTGACGATTTAATACCTGACGTACACAAGCAACAGCTATCATTCAATCTGCTTATAATGGTGTGCTGCCTTGACAAATGAGCCGTCCCGCGAGAAAACCAACATTGTGGACTCTGCGTAAAGTATCGACCTGGATCAGCCTAAGCATGCCACACGGGCCTACCTGGACCGACACTGTTCGTATCCTGTAGATTTTCTGTTTCAGGAATAACTACTGTATACACCTATCCCCCTATGACGGAATGTGTCGGCCGGATCAGTCTGCGCGGACAGCGCAGGCTGATCTGGTCGATACATTACGCAGATATATTGATATGAGCCGTCCCGCGAGAAAACCAACATTGTGACCTCTGCGTAAAGTATCGACCTGGATCAGCCTAAGCAAGCCTAGCAGGCTAACTCGGACAGACACTTTTCGCCTCCAGTGGATTTTCTGTTACAGGAATCATTATTGTATACCTCTATTTCCCAGAAACAGAATGTGTCGTCCCGGATTAGCCTGCGCGGACTGCGCAGGCTGATATTGGTCGATACATTACGCAGAGGCCCATAATGTTGATTTTCTCATGGAACGGCTCAAATAATAAATTTCATAAGAATGATAGGTTAACCCTTTCAGCGACTCTATTTTCATGTTATAGGATTTTTGGAATATTTCTAAACTCACAACTAAACAATGCAGATGTCAGGTGAGACAGCTCGTTACGAGCCTTATTGCCTTTGGCGCTGAAAGAGTTAACGCGTAGCTTGGACATATTTCCACTTTTCTACTGAACAGTTACGAACCTCAGACCATACGTTAGATGCCCGCCTCCTTCTTCCTCGTGAAAGTTTGGTCGTTGGTTTAGGTTTTACATTGTAGATTAACAATTCCGTTTGCTCCACGAGACCGTTTTCCATGAACGACAATGGAACCTCTCCTCTTTTCTTAATGGTAACTTTCTTCATGTATCTAAAATACAGAAACAAAAATTATCCTTAGAAAGCTCCTAGAAAGTTCCTAAATTTGCAACAACAACTACTACTACAATTAATATTACTAATACTACTACTACTGCTACTACTTCTACTACTTCTACTACTAATACTACTACTACTACTACTACTACTACTACTACTACTACTACTACTACTACAACTACTACTACTACTACTACTACTACTATTACTACTACTACTACTACTACTACTACTACTTCTACTACTACTACTACTACTACTACTACTACTACTACTACTACTACTACTACTACTATTACTACTACGTTTACTACTACTTTTTCTCCTATCTTCTACGATTAATTGGCTAACCCGATCAAGCTGCGCA
>JASEVX010000003.1:15786003-15868966 GCA_031761405.1 Serripes groenlandicus | reverse complement strand
ATCAATTAGTAATTGTTCTATCCTAATATATAGTAAAGAGAACACTCGAATGAATCTGTTCTTGGACAAAATAAAGGTTGTATTGCATGAATGAGTTTAAAATATGGGTTGACAGTAGAGAACATGAAGTTAAACTAAAAAGGCTAACGTTAGGTTTGGTCAAATTTTCTCATTGTGCGCTGCAGAATACAGACTTATCAGTAGTGTTTTATGCCACAGAACTATTTCATTCAATGATATATGTAAATTTAACTGTTAACCCTTTCCCTCATATAGACGCTTTCTGACTCAATAGTAACCAATCACAACGAGGTAAGTTGATAATTGTAATTTTGCCTGAATTTTGACTACCTGCGTGATATTGTGTACTTTAGATTTGGTATGTATTGTAGGTTTATATCAAAATTGAGAAGAAAGGTATTGTTGTTCTTTTACAGTGGTCTACTTTTGTCGTAAAGTTTTCCAATTTAAGTGTGCTGTATGGTTATTATGACTCATCTGGAACGTTTATAGCCATTAAAAAATGGAAGAATATGACAAAAAAAGTTAAATATTTATCTATACAGTATGTCAGATATATAATTAACTAAAAACATTTGGTATATCAAATGCAAAAGGTATACAGTAAGAATAGGTTAGGGAAAAAACAACACGTTTTATCACGTCATCGCGAATAGAATAACCATCCGGAATATATCTACATACATTTATAAATATTTTCTTTATTGAACTTGACAGTAATTTGTTAAATTTATGAATATTGGGCCATTGCATATTACCAATATGATTTTGTCTAATAAACGAATATTTTGGACAACATAAATGAAAACGATATTCAATTTCGATTAGGTTGGATGAGCAAATTTTGCATCAATAAGAATACCATTATACCGTCCAGATTCATTTTTTCACTTATAAGAACGTAATCTTAAACAAGCAAATAATTTACACCATTGGTTATTCGAAAATCTGCCAAAAAGATTTACATAAGAAAATTCATATGCCAATTTTTGCGAGTTATTGATTGATATACTCCAACTTTGAACACATTGGTCATACGGTCCAGTTTTTAAAATTGCAATATAATTACAGTTTCTTTGCCCAATAATAATTAGAAATAGTATCATATTTATCAAAATAAGTATAACATAACGAAGAGCTCATGTTTGATATCATCTTGCACCTAAATTTGAAATAAAGTAGTTTACAGATTACAGAAAGAGTCTTCCCAATGCACACAAAAACTGCGTTATTTTGCGTTTGTCTTTTAACACCTTACTAATATCTAAGAAAACGTAAATGCAAATTATCAGTATCTTTGAAAGTGTAGAAGCCCCAAGTGTCTGCACCATATAATACAATGTGAACAGTGAAATATAATGGATCAAATACAGGGGCGTAACTCCCTTTAGGCACTGTAGGCATGTGCCTAAACATTTTTTTTAAAAATGCCCCAAAATGCAGCTGCTGCGATACACATCTACGTAATGTATCGACCAGATCAGCCTGCGCTGTCCGCGCAGACTGATCCGGCCGACACATTCCGTCTAAAGGGGGATAGATAGAGGAGTGATTCCTGAAACAGAAAATCCACAGGAGGCGAAAAGTGTATAACCGGGTAGGCCTGTGTGGCATGCTTAGGCTGATCCGGGTCGATACTTTACGCAGAGTCCACACTGTTGATTTTCTAACGAGACGGCCTACACATTGGTTATTGCCAAGCTACGGCCATGAAATATCTTTAATAAATTGTTGCTCAACGATTGATGCCGAACCACAAGATGCTGGGCTGACACTACATTCGCATTGTACACTATCCGATCAAACATTCATTCCCAGTGTAATACATTGTTGTTCAAATTAATAATAGAGGTCACCATCCTAAAATACCGCAAATATACAGATACAAGGTTAAAAAGAGTTATGTATTTATATATATATAATATAGTTTAAAACGAAGAAACATACCGGAACAAGAAAAGAATAAGAGTAAAACAGAAAAAAGACACTACATTGGGTTTTTACTTTCTTTTTTACTATAAATATATATATATATATATATATATGGTATATTTTATATACTTGTAAAATATTAATCCAATAGTTATTTTTGTTATATGATAGTCGAATCGCTCAATTAGAAAAACGAAACCTCGAACAGACGACTGATCGAAGACTACACAAAGGCTAAACATCAGCGAGTTAAAATATACTGACTTTGATGACATAAACGATTGATTAAATGCAGTTAATTGATTGATTGATTGATTGATTGCGGTTTAACGTCGTATTCAACAAGGTGTCAGTATTGTCACGGCGGTGTGTTTCCTGGCTTTTTGAACAAGAAGTCCACACAACAAACTTTCTAATGAACTCGCTGCTTTTCCACATAAACTGTTAGCCCTTTGGTGGAGGACGGATGACGCTTGTCTCAGTGACTTTCGTCAATTTGTAAAACGTAGGAAAGAATGTTTGCCGAGTTTGGGTTCGCACTGACATCTCTTTGATTGACAGCCCGCGTTACTACCGACTGAGCTGCCGGGTCTCGACTGAGTTAAACGCCGTATGGAACACATCTTTAGCCATATCATGGCGGCTACGAAGCACACAGACAAACGAGACATGTGATATAACACTATCTGTAATAGACACACTTTAAAAGTTCTTTACAAAAAGGCCATATTATCATTAAATCGTTCTCAGGTCGAATAAGTAAGTAAGGAAGTATATCTTTTATTAAAGTGACATGTGTATAACATATCATAAAACATAATACAAAGTTTGTTGGAAAAACACCCGGCCCCATGGGCCTATATGTCACTATCTATAAAGGTAATGTCTATGTACATACATTTATGTATTCTTATCAGTTTGTGGTTCATGGAGTCTATATACATATATCGAATAAGGTTTTTTTCTTTTTTTTTTTTCTTTTTTTTCCCAAACTTTATTTGCCACGTCTCCAAACTTTATATCGAATAAGTTAAACGCTTTGACTACTGGGACCGAGCATATGAAGCCTTTTCCAGCAGAATAAGGCGTTTTAACGCCATCTGACCAGGTCATCTACTATTGTCTGCCATCTTACCAGGCTCTCTACTATTGTCTGCCATCTGACCAGGCCCTCTACTATTGTCTGCCATCCGACCAGGCCCTCTATTATTGACTGCCATCTGACCAGGCTCTCTACTATTGACTGCCATTTGACCAGGCCCTTTACTATTGTCTGATATCTGACAAATCCCTCTACTATTGTCTGCCATCTGAACACGCTCTCTACTATTGTCTGCCATCTGACCAGGCCCTCTACTATTGACTGCCATCTGACCAGGCCATCTACTATTGACTGCCATCTGACCAGGCTCTCTACTATTGACTGCCATCTGACCAGGCCCTCTACTATTGTCTGCCATCTGACCAGGTCAACTCCTATTGTTTGCCATCTGACCAGGCCCTCTACTATTGTCTGCTATCTGACCAGTCTCTCTACTATTGTTTGCTATCTGACCAGGCCCTCTACTATTGTTTACAATCTGACAAGGCTCTCTACTATTGTTTGCCATCTGACCAGGTCATCTCCTATTGTTTGCCATCTGACCAGGCCCTCTACTATTGTCTGCCATTTGACCAGGCCCTCTACTATTGTCTGCCATCTGACCAGGCCCTCTATTATTGTCTGCCATCTGACCAGGCCCTCTACTACTGTCTGCCATCTGACCAGGCCCTCTTTTATTGACTGCCATCTGACCAGGCTATCTACTATTGAGTGCCATTTGACCAGGCCCTCTACTATTGTCTGCCATCCGACCAGTCCCTCTACTATTGTCTGCCATCTGACCAGGCCCTCTTCTATTGTCTGCCATCTGACCAGGCCCTCTACTATTGTCTGTCATCTGACCAGGCCCTCTACTATTGACTGCCATCTGAACACGCTCTCTACTATTGACTGCCATCTGACCAGGCCCTCTACTATTGTCTGCCATCTGACCAGGTCATCTCCTATTGTTTGCCATCTGACCAGGCCCTCTTCTATTGTCTGCCATCTGACCAGGCCCTCTACTATTGACTGCCATCTGACCAGGCCCTCTACTATTGTCTGCCAACTGAACGCGCTCTCTACTATTGACTGCCATCTGACCAGGCCCTCTACTATTGACTGCCATCTGACCAGGCCCTCTATTATTGACTGCCATCTGAACACGCTCTCTACTATTGACTGCCATCTGACCAGGCCCTCTACTATTGTCTGCCATCTGACCAGGTCATCTCCTATTGTTTGCCATCCGACCAGTCCCTCTACTATTGTCTGCCATCTGACCAGGCCCTCTTCTATTGTCTGCCATCTGACCAGGCCCTCTACTATTGTCTGTCATCTGACCAGGCCCTCTACTATTGACTGCCATCTGAACACGCTCTCTACTATTGACTGCCATCTGACCAGGCCCTCTACTATTGTCTGCCATCTGACCAGGTCATCTCCTATTGTTTGCCATCTGACCAGGCCCTCTTCTATTGTCTGCCATCTGACCAGGCCCTCTACTATTGACTGCCATCTGACCAGGCCCTCTACTATTGTCTGCCAACTGAACGCGCTCTCTACTATTGACTGCCATCTGACCAGGCCCTCTACTATTGACTGCCATCTGACCAGGCCCTCTATTATTGACTGCCATCTGAACACGCTCTCTACTATTGACTGCCATCTGACCAGGCCCTCTACTATTGTCTGCCATCTGACCAGGTCATCTCCTATTGTTTGCCATCTGACCAGGCCCCCTACTATTGTCTGCCATCTGACCAGTCTCTCTACTATTGTTTGCTATCTGACCAGGCCCTCTACTATTGTTTGCAATCTGACCAGGCTCTCTACTATTGTCTGCCATCTGACCAGGTCATCTCCTATTGTTTGCCATCTGACCAGGCCCTCTACTATTGTCTGCCATCTGCCCAGGCCCTCTACTATTGTCTGTCATCTGACCAGGCCCTCTACTATTGTCTGACATCTGACCAGGCCCTCTACTATTGTCTGCCATCTGACCAGGTCCTCTACTATTGACTGCCATCTGACCAGGCCCTCTACCATTGACTGCCATCTGACCAGGCCCTCTATTATTGACTGCCATCTGACCAGGCCCTCTACTATTGACTGCCATCTGACCAGGCCCTCTACCATTGACTGCCATTTGACCAGGCCCTCTATTATTGACTGCCATCTGACCAGGCCCTCTACTATTGTCTGCCCACTTTTCTTTTTGTCTATCTTGATATTCCTAAATTTGCTCTGGAAATGCAAAGCGGAACAAATCCATTTTAAAACAAAAAGTTGTATTTTAAGGGCTTACGTTTTTAGGGAGAGGGAAACTGGGCTGTGTATTTGTAACTCATCACTTGTTATGAAACGCAAATATGAGTTTGGCTACACCAATATAATTATGTTCAATTATTGGGATATTAACCCTTTCAGCGCTAAAGGCAATATTGAGCTTTTTGCAAACAATACAGATTCAGGTGAGGCAGCTCGTTACGAGCTGTCTCACCTGAAATCCGCATTGTTTGGCTGTAAGTTATAAAGATATTCCAAAAATCCTATAACATGAAAATAGTTTCGTCCGAGTTTGAACATGGAAGAGTCTACTTTAAACAATTCAACGCTGAAAGGGTTAATAACGACTAGGAAATACTAGTCTACTGCTCATTCATCAGAGCTGATGATTGTTACTTCTGGTTTCTGATTATAGTACACATCTAACGTTAAGGCTGTGTCACACACTACCGATGTACCTCGACGGGACTAAACCGGAGCACACAATTAACAACGGCGAGAAAATCGGCGGAGCTCCGTCGAGAAAGCACTTGAAAAATCACAATTGGCTGTAGCAATACCGATGTAGTGCTGTATCACATCGCTAAGAACGGTAGTACATCGTTAGTACATCGGCAGGACTACGGTATGTTCACTTACAGTACACATTGATGCCACCGGAAAGCCGCCGATGTATTACGGGGCGCTACTGGTGCTCTACCGACATAATCGAAGCCGTACCGGAGTACTGCCGTTGTAGTTCCGCTGCTTGCTCCGACAGCGCGAAGGCAGACATTATTGAGCATGTTCAAAGATTTACACTGTCGCCTGCCGTTGCAAATTTTCTCGCCGATGTTTTGACGATGTCCTGACGAAGTACTACTGTTCTTAGCGATGTGATACCGTTGCGCTGCCGAACTAGTACCGGTCCTCGAAAATCGCTAAATATGTGCTCCGGTATAGCTCCGGCGAGCCACATCGGATAGGTGTGACAGGCCCATAGAAAGTGGATAAATCTAAGTTACTTTTAGTCTTTCAGCGCTGCATTAATTTGTTTTCCTAAAGTAGACTCTTCCATGTTCATCTTGGGGTGATTCCATTGTTTATGCATTTTTCAGGTGAGACAGCTCGTTACGGGCTGACTCCTCTGAATCTGTTTTGTTTGTCAAAATCTCAATAGCGCCTTTAACACCGAAATAGTTCATTCAATACTTTTTTTATTCGGATTCAGATTTAAACATTGTTTCACGGCTTGTCAAATCCCCATCTTAAACTGCCTGTGATTAAAGTTAAGTGATCCAATATTCAGACATCCACGCAGGAACCTTACAAAATTGTTAGATTAGTGATTAATTTCTTTCGTGACCTTAAACAGTTTATTTGCAACAAATTGCGTTTTGTAACACGAACATTATGCTGTTATACCTGTTAGGATGGTTTTTTGTAACACGAACATTATGCTGTTATACCTGTTAGGGTGTTTTTTTGTAACACGAACATTATGCTGTTATACCTGTTAGGATGTTTTTTTGTAACACGAACATTGTGCTGTTATACCTGTTAGGATGGTTTTTTGTAACACGAACATTATGCTGTTATACCTGTTAGGATGTTTTTTTTTGTAACACGAACATTATGCTGTTATACCTGTTAGGATGATTTTTTTGTAACACGAACATTATGCTGTTATACCTGTTAGGATGGTTTTTTTGTAACACGAACATTATGCTGTTATACCTGTTAGGATGTTTTTTTTGTAACACGAACATTATGCTGTTATACCTGTTAGGATGTTTTTTTGTAACACGAACATTATGCTGTTATACCTGTTAGGATGGTTTTTTGTAACACGAACATTATGCTGTTATACCTGTTAGGGTGTTTTTTTGTAACACGAACATTATGCTGTTATACCTGTTAGGATGTTTTTTTGTAACACGAACATTATGCTGTTATACCTGTTAGGATGGTTTTTTGTAACACGAACATTATGCTGTTATACCTGTTAGGGTGTTTTTTTGTAACACGAACATTATGCTGTTATACCTGTTAGGATGTTTTTTTGTAACACGAACATTATGCTGTTATACCTGTTAGGATGGTTTTTTGTAACACGAACATTATTCTGTTATACCTGTTAGGATGTTTTTTTGTAACACGAACATTATTCTGTTATAACTGTTAGGATGGTTTTTTGTAACACGAACATTATGCTGTTATACCTGTTAGGGTGTTTTTTTGTAACACGAACATTATGCTGTTATACCTGTTAGGATGTTTTTTTGTAACACGAACATTATGCTGTTATACCTGTTAGGATGGTTTTTTGTAACACGAACATTATGCTGTTATACCTGTTAGGATGTTTTTTTTTGTAACACGAACATTATGCTGTTATACCTGTTAGGATGGTTTTTTGTAACACGAACATTATGCTGTTATACCTGTTAGGATGGTTTTTTTGTAACACGAACATTATGCTGTTATACCTGTTAGGATGTTTTTTTTGTAACACGAACATTATGCTGTTATACCTGTTAGGATGTTTTTTTGTAACACGAACATTATGCTGTTATACCTGTTAGGATGGTTTTTTGTAACACGAACATTATGCTGTTATACCTGTTAGGATGGTTTTTTTTGTAACACGAACATTATGCTGTTATACCTGTTAGGATGATTTTTTGTAACACGAACAATATGCTGTTATACCTGTTAGGATGGTTTTTTGTAACACGAACATTATGCTGTTATACCTGTTAGGATGGTTTTTTGTAATACGAACATTATGCTGTTATACCTGTTAGGATGGTTTTTTGTAACACGAACATTATGCTGTTATACCTGTTAGGATGGTTTTTTGTAACACGAACATTATGCTGTT
The DNA here is from genome assembly GCA_031761405.1 of Serripes groenlandicus. NCBI lineage: Eukaryota > Metazoa > Mollusca > Bivalvia > Cardiida > Cardiidae > Serripes > Serripes groenlandicus. The sequence goes on along the minus strand of JASEVX010000003.1, from coordinate 15,860,780 downwards.
ATACTTGTTAGGATGGGTTTTGGATTCATTTTAGTCCGTCAGTCTGCCTAAACTAAGCCGTCCCACGAAAAAAAAACACATTGTGGACACGTAAAATATCGACCCGGATCAGCCTAAGCATGCTGTGCGGGCTAACCCGGACAAACAATGTTCGCCTCCTATGGATTTTCTGTTTCAGGAATCATTACTCTATACCTCTTTCCCTCTGAGACGGAATGTGTCGGCCCGGATCAGTCTGCGCGGACTGCGAAGGCTGATCTGGGTCGATACATTACGCAGAGGCCATAATATTGGTTTTCTTGCGGGACGGCTCATATAACGACTGCTATATCGCTGTCAGGATAAGTAATACCAGTAATACCATTCATTTATTCGGTCAACGCCGTGATATAACTGAACTATTGTTATATCAAAAGTTATTAAACTTTGTAAGTTTTCATTTTTGTATTTTCCTTATGTACGTGTACCCCCAACATCTGACGCGACGTCAAATGAGATCAACAATGTCTCAGCTGCCGACTCGACGCCTAAAAACCATTATACCAGGTAACAGCTAACACGAATGAATACATCGGACTCAATTTTCTTCTCACGTCAAAAAGAATGAAAGAAGTTCAGTAAATTATACAGTTCCATTCTTTCAAAACTCATTATTACGAAACCAGGAGGAAATGCGTGTTTGTCAATCGTTCGCGTCTGTAATACCCTATCAGGCGGATAATTCTAACTGACAGTTAGTTTTCAATTTTAAAATGAAACACTTTGCACCCGCCACACGAAAACCGTCCTTCGCATGGTAATAACGATCCATGTGTATACTTGTGTACTGTCCTTCGCATGGTAATAACGATCCACGTGTATACTTGTGTACTGTCCTTCGCATGGTAATAACGATCCACGTGTATACTTGTGTACTGTCCTTCGCATGGTAATAACGATCCACGTGTATACTTGTGTACTGTCCTTCGCATGGTAATAACGATCCACGTGTATACTTGTGTACTGCCCTTCGCATGGTAATAACGATCCACGTGTATACTTGTGTACTGTCCTTCGCATGGTAATAACGATCCACGTGTATACTTGTGTACTGTCCTTCGCATGGTAATAACGATACACGTGTATACTTGTGTACTGTCCTTCGCATGGTCATAACGATCCACGTGTATACTTGTGTACTGTCCTTCGCATGGTAATAACGATCCACGTGTATACTTGTATACTGTCCTTCGCATGGTAATAACGATACACGTATATACTTGTGTAGTGGCCTTTGATCGTATCTATGTTCAAGAGGTTCCTAGAATGGTTGTACGATTAAAAAGCGCAGAGTGAAGACCCTGATCGGTTGACTGTTCAGAGGTACAGAGTGATCTGGATCATCGCTGGTTGCAAAAGGTTTAGCTTGGTGTTGATCGTTTCGTGTTTCACGGCGCTTTCAACAATTTGTCAGCTATATCATGGCGTTTCCTGGGTAAGTTACCAGTATTACTGGCCTATTGATTTTATCCTGACACCAGCCAGTCAGTCGACATGCTAACCCCGCAACCCTGAGGGAAGCCATTACTTCCATTTTTAAAGTCTTTGGTATGACCGAAAGGAGTGGACACAGCTTATTAGTAAAGCACATACAGACAACTCAAGAAGTTTAGGAAGATGAATACCATGCGGTTCTTTCATTGTAAACTATACGATGATATTAAATTCATCTACCTACTCGCTCATCTGTGTTCCAACACGTCTTAGGACGGCTTTTATAGCATTATTGACTCAAATAACAACATTTCGATATACACAATTTCTGTATGTATTTCCCATTTGTTAACAAGCGCAGCACAATTTAATTCCATAATATTGTTCAACATCATCCATTACAATATAGTGTATTGCATTGTATTGTATATATAATAATACATTAAATAGATGAACATGATAGACCACCAATGTACTATTCCCTTGAAGTTTGTTTGAATTTGTTCAAGCAGTTCAAGAGGAGATGTCGTTTGAAGCTAAACGTAAACGACGGACGGTCAACGGACGCCAGACTGACGTCGGACAACTATGAGAAGATCACATTGCTAAGGTGATATATAAAGCCTGTACGTGTGTTTGAGTTTGAATAACCGTAAAGGATCTGTAAACAATAAACGTGGTCAGGGGCGTAGCTCCCTTTAGGCACTGTAGGCACGTGCCTACACATTTTTTCTCAAAATGCCTCAAAATACAGCTGCGGCGATATACATCTGCGTAATGTATCGACCAGATCAGCCTGCGCTGTCCGCGCAGAATGATCCGGCCGACACATTCCGCCTTAGGGGGTAGATGTATAGAGTAGTGATTCCTGAAACAGAAAATCCACAGCAGGCGAAAAGTGTCTATCCGGGTAGGCCTGTGTGGCATGCTTAGGCTGATCCGGGTCGATACTTTACGCAGAGTCCACAACGTTGATTTTCTCACGAGACAGCCTACACATTGATTATTGCAAAGCTACGCCCCTGGTTGTTCCTAGTCTGGCCTATTCAAGAACTGTCACTTTTAAGGAACCGAAACATGTCATAGACCGTACATTAAACTTAATACGTGTCGCGTGAAAACCGACCGTCAGATGTACCAAAATGATTTGCAAATTCGATCAAATATCATATTTATATAGTTAGCGTTTAATCATTAACCTTTCTACAGCGGTTATCAGGATGGTTATATCAGCAGATGACGAACAGTGAAGACTTTATCAGACCACAGGCAGTACTCACGGATCTGGTTATTCGTTACTTTCATTGTTCCGAAATCGGGTTTCGTTTTGTGACGGGGCTCAATGTTTGCTTCAAACATTTGACGAAATGAGGTTATAACCCTTTCCCTATTTACAGACGCATTTTGACGCATATACAGCAGACGACTGTTGAAATACTGCTACAAAAGGAAAACAAAAGTTCATAATGAGAAAGGTCTCCTTTTACCACAATGCTTTCTAATTATACTGTCATTTTATTTGTTGCCTACATGTAGATGTTTACAAAGCCGTCTGCTTTAGATTCGTTGTATGTGTAAAATGTATAAAGAAAGATGTTGTAAGGATTTTGACCTCAGACCAAGTCTCTAACATGTCCCGAAGGTATTTCTATATATCTAATACAGAGAAGAAAAGAGCCGTGCCATACACATTCGGGTCTCGAATCTCGCCTTATCCTTTTTATGAATGTCCGTTTGCATTTCGACAAAACTGTAATTTCTGACAAGACAGGCGGCTCAAAGATTTCACTCACAATTTTCAGTACCATATATCAAAACGAAATGACAACATAACCACCTGTGTATGCCGTAGCATACAGGAAACTTATGTTTCGGTAAAGAAGCCAGCGTCATCTGAAGCTAGTTCGGCGTGCCTTATATGTGCATTCTTTTGTGAAGGTTTACGCGTGCATACATGAAAATGCTCACGCGTGCATGGTTTGAAAGGAGCAAGTCGTTTATACCAAATCTTTAATAAAAAGATCGAAAACTACAACAGTTATGACTTCGTATTGGAAATCGTTGAACCGGCCGTGTATAAAGAAAACTTACATCGAAGTTAAAAGTACACGTCGGGTCTAGGGGCGTAGCTCCCTTTAGGCACTGTAGGCACGTTCCTACACATTTTTTCTCAGAATGCTCCAAAATGCAGCTGCGGCGATAGACATCTGCGTAATGTATCGACCAGATCCGGCCGACACATTCCGTCTTAGGGTGATAGATGTATAGAGTAGTGATTCCTGAAACAGAAAATCCACAGGAGGCGAAAAGTGTCTATCCGGGTAGGCCTGTGTGGCATGCTTAGGCTGATCCGGGTCGATACTTTACGCAGAGTCCACAATGCCTACACATTGATTATTGCAAAGCTACGCCCCTGATATAATATCCGCTATATGCCGAGCCCCGGTAGCTCAGTCGGTAGCGACGCGGGCTGTCAATCCAGGGGTTGTGAGTTCGAATCCCGGCTCGGCCAACGTTCTTCCCGACGATTGACAAAAGTCAATGCGATATGCGTCATTCGTTTTCCACCAATGGGCTAAGTCTATATGGAAAAGCAGCCAGTTGCTTGGGAAGATTGTTGTGTGGAGTACTGATGTGAGAAAGCCAGGAAACGCATGAGTAGGTGAACTGGCCGCCGTGATATAACTGCGAAATTGTTAAAACGGTGTTAAACCCCAATCAATCAATCAACGATCGAACTGGGTCGCTCAGTCACGAATCTCACACGCTAACTCTCGATCAAAGCAGATTGTCATCGAATGAAAGAACATGTCTCAGATAGCAGGTTCAAAAGGTGTATCCTATTATAGGATACATCTATTATGTGAGACCTGAACACGTTCTCCTTTTTCTGTAATATTATTCAACGACCCGTCATCATTGATGCTAAGAAGGTCGCATGTATAGGGACAAAGGGTCAGTAAATGATAGCGTGTCTCCGCGTTTCGAAGTGTTCATAAAAACACGTCTTTGATTAGGAAAATGAATGTAATATGAATGCATCCAACCCGAAATTGCGCTTGATTGAACAGAACAATTTTAATTTCCCTTCCGCGACATCGTGACATTCAAAATTGTACAGCATATCAACCTTTAGAATAAGAGCTGCATCGGCGTAACACATTGAAGTTTTGTTAGTGTTAGTGGCTACATTGCCAGTAATGAATCATTTCATACGTTTTTTCTAAATCTCATTGAAATCAGATCAAAATACTTTTATTGGATGTAACGCATGAAAGGTCGTCTCAAATTGACCTTATACATTTAAATATTCATGAACAGGTGCTGATCATTCTGTCCAATGACAACGCACGATACAACCAACGGTCGGTTCTGTTATGGTTACTATACAATCGTAAACATTCGACCATCACCGCTTCTCTATCTTGTTTATTTGTTATGGGTTATCTGCCCTGTTGATACGTAACGATTTTGTAGGCAACGATTTGATTTGCTGATGCCAAAGGTCAATGTTGTTGTCAATCTGAGATGACCTGTTAAACGCAGACATCACATCTTTACGAGCGCCTGATGCTGCAGCGAAGATTGCAGCTGGTGTTATTGAGTTTGTCGTTCCCTTATACGAAGATGGGTTATTCCCTTAACACATTCCCTCATATAGACGCTTTCTGACGCCTCTGCAGCAGATGAAGTTTAAAAACATTGTGGCAAATGAAGAAATTGCTCAAAACGAGCAATTTCTCCATTTGCTATTATGTTTTCAACTCTATTCAATAATTATAAGTATGATTTATAGAGATTTTCTATATTTTGGAATTGATGATTTAAAGTCGTCTGCTTCAGATTTATTGTATGTGGATAAAGGGTTAAACGATCAGTATGTGAGACGTGCGTCAGTAAAAACAAATCTTAGTTTTCAAAGTTTAAAGTTTTCAACAGCCGTCATTATCAGGTTTTTTATCGATATAGAGTCCTTGGTTGCGTTTAAGACCCTTTATAGGCTTTTTCCTCACGTTTGCCTTTTCCGTATCAATCTATATCTTCTATTTTTCTCATCATTTTTTTTTTTTTTCATAATCATCAAATCATATATTCATGTCAGTTAATCTGTTTTATATCTTCCCTGTTTTCTACTCATCTGTGTTTTGTTTCTTTATTATAATTGTCAAAATTGGAGGAAATAAAGATTCATATCCATGTACTATGATCTAAAGCGGCGCTCTTTGTCAATAGTTTCTTACCTGCCCTGCACCTAATTGTCAAACTTAGCAAAGCAAGATCAGACTGTAAGGATCACCAATGGAGTACAGGTCAAATATTCACCATCAGGTTTATATATATAACCCTTTCACACATTCAACAGCTTTGGAAAATGCGAAATTGCTCAGTATGAAATTCTTTTCATATTTGCACATGCTTTCAAAAGTAGTAAGCTTGCTGCATCAGATGTTCGATATCCTCTGTATGAAGGAAAGGTTTAAATTCGTTATTTCGAGACCAGGAAATGCGTGTTTATCAATAGTTCGCGTCTGTAATACCCTATCAGCCGGATTATTATAACTGACAGCCAGTTTCCATTTTAAAATGAAAACAAACATTTTTTCCCCTCTGACGATGCAATGTCGACTTCTGTCATTGCATTCGTTCTGTTGTAAAGTTAATGACATGCAGATGTACAACAAAGCGATGCCATCATTGCACACTTGCCAAATATCATATTTGTCTAACCTCTAAACGCTGACATTGCTAAAGTTAGTTTTCACCATACGGCCAACATGACTCGATCCTTTAATAAGCATTGTTCTGTGCAAACAAAATTAAAAGAACTTTTATGAACAGGTTGCCAACGGAAACCGTGAACCGAGCCCCGGTAGCCCAGTCACTAGCGACGCGCATTGTCAAGCAAGGGGTTGTGAGTTCGAACCCCAGCTGAGCCAACATATTTTTCGACGTTTGGCAAAAGTCACAGTGACAAGCGTCATTCGTCTTTCACCAACGGGTTAACAGTCTATGTGGAAAAGCAGCCAGTTGCTTGCAGAGTATGTTGTGTGGAGTACTAGTGTGAGAGAGCCAGGAAACGCATGAGTAGGTGAACTGGCACAGTGATATGAACAATTATTGTAAATGTCGTTAAACCATAATCAATCAACCAAATAAACCTGCGCATCGGCATAGCAAGATCTGCATTGACCATAAGACAAAAGAGGATCCAAGACACCTCTTAGAGTAGGATCCATTTTGATCGTTTATCATGGAATAACAGGCAGATCGTTCTGTACACTTGTAATACTTACATATAGCTTGGTTTTTCTAGGAATACCGGGTCTTATTTCACCAACAATTCTTAGTTATAAGTAATACTTTCACATAGCTTGGTTTTTCTAGGAATACCGAAGCCTAATTTCGTTTTTTCCCGATAAAACACCATTAGATGAGCCGTCCCGCGAGAAAACCAACATTATGGCCTCCGCGAAATGAATCGACCCAGATCAGCCTGCGCAGTCCGCGCAGACTGATCCGGGCCGACACATTCCGTTTCAGGGGGATAGAGATATAGAGTAATTATTCTTAAAACAGAAAATCCACAGGAGGCGAAAAGTATCTATCCGGGTTAGCCTGCGCGGCATGCTTAGACTGATCCGGATCGATACTTTACGCAGAGTCCACACTGTTGGTTTTCTCGCGAGACGGCTCAGATTATGACCGACGATTGTGTCACGTCACACGAAAAGCTACATTCGGATGTCTCGCATTCTTTTAATTATTATTATAATTCAAATAGTCAAAGATTACAATTAACAATTCATATCAGATCACTAAGACAAAGTATAATCTATGAGAGATAGAGGTAGCGCGATAGAGACATAGGAAACATGTATTCACATATATATATAAACATACACACACGCATATATGTCTCGTGAAATTAATGACATATGTGTATCGAGCCATATATGCTCAGACGGTAACGACACGGGCGTGCGCACAGTCTGATATGCTACTCACTGTTCGGCAATTCCTCATAGAAGGTTTCAAGAACCGTTGGTGAAGCAGTATATATATTTAAAGCCGGCCTATAAAATAGATATAAAGGAACTTATTTTCCCTGCGTGTGATAATTGCGTTAGTGTCAGTTTTTCTGAAACAACGCTCATTCGATCCGAACAAGACACGCACATACATGTATTATACACGAATACGACACGCACATACATGTACTGTACATAAACATGAGACACACATACATGTATTGTACTCGAAAACGACACGCACATACATGTACTGTACATAAACATGAGACACACATACATGTATTGTACTCGAACACGACACGCACATACATGCACTGTACATAAACATGAAACGCACATACATGTGTTGTACATAAACATGACACATACATACATGTACTGTACATAAACATGACACACACACACACACACATGTATTGTACATAAACATGACAGACACATACATATATAGTACTCGAACACGACACGCACATACATGTACTTTAAACGAACAAGACACGCACATACATGTACTGTACACGAACATGACACGCACATACATGTAATGTACACGAACATGACACGCACATACATGTATTATACACAAATACGACACGCACATACATGTACTGTACACGAACAATACACGCACATACATGTATTATACACAAACACGACACGCACATACATGTACTTTACACGAACAATACACGCTCATACATGTACTGTACAAAAACATAGCACGCATATACATGTACTGTACATGAAAACGACACGCACATACATGTATTGTACACGAACAAGACACGCACATATATGTACTGTACATACACATAGCACGCACATACATGTATTGTACACGAACAAGACACGCACATACATGTATTGTACACGACCACGACACGCACATACATGTACTTTACACGAACACGCCACGCACATACATGTACTATACAAAACACGACACGCACATACATGTACTGTACATACACATAGCACGCACATACATGTATTGTACACGAACACGACACGCTCATACATGTACTGTAAATAAACATAGCACGCACATACATGTACTGTACATGAAAACGACACACACATACATATATTGTACACGAACAAGACACGCATATATATATGTACTGTACATACACATAGCACGCATACAAATGTATTGTACACGAACACGACACGCACATACATGTACTGTACATAAACATGACACGCACATACCTGAACTGTACAAAAACATGACACGCACAAACATGTACTGTACACGAACACGACACGCAAATACATGTACTGTACACGAATACGACATGCACATACATGTACTGTACATAAACAGGACAAGCACATACATGTACTTTACACGAACACGACACGCACTTACATTTACTGTACACGAACACGACACACACATACATGTACTGTACACGAATACGACACACACATACATGTACTGTACACGAACACGACACACACATACATGTACTGTACATAAACATGACACACACATAACATGTATTGTACTCGAACACGACACGCACAAACATGTACTGTACATACACATAGCACGCACATACATGTATTGTACACGAACACGACACGCTCATACATGTACTGTACAAAAACATGACACGCACATACATGTACTGTACACGAAAACGACACGCAAATACATGTACTGTACACGAATACGACACGCACATACATGTACTGTACATAAACAGGACAAGCACATACATGTACTTTACACGAACACGACACGCACTTAAATTTACTGTACATGAACACGACACACACACACATGTACTGTACACGAACATGACACACACATACATGTACTGTACACGAACACGACACACACATACATGTACTGTACACGAACACGACACACACATACATGTACTGTACACGAATACGACACGCACATACATGTACTGTACATACACATAGCACGCACACACATGTATTGTACACGAACACGACACGCACATACATGCATTGTACACGAACATGACACGCATATACATGTAATGTAAACGAACACGACACACACATACATGAACTGTACATAAACATAGCACGTATATACATGTACTGTACACGAACGCGACTAGCACATACATGTACTGTACACGAACACGACACGCACATACATGTACTGTACATAAACATAGCACGCACATACATGTACTATACATAAACATAGCACGCACATACATTTTCTGTACATAAGCCTAGCACGCATATACATGTACTTCACTCGAACATGACACGCACACGCACATACATGTATTGTACACGAACACGGCCCGCGGCATATCATCTTAGTAAACTCGATTATTAAAAGTGATAATAAATAAACACCTGAAATATTCTCTTTATAGTAAATTTCCTTACAGCAGGATGAGGGTTACCACTTGATATTTGAAGCGTGCCAGAAAATATTTTTGTCGAATTTATAGCCAGGCAATTATTATCTTCGAGACAATATCCTGGCTTCGTAATTACATTCACTTCTAGGAGATTAAGCATCACACACTTCCCTAAACATGGCGAAACGTTTTTGTGAGAGGACAAATGTAAATTTTGTTGAATTTGTTACAAAGAGTACTAACCACATGGTAACCAATAATTTCATAGCCAAAACAAAAAAATATGTAAAATATCCCAGATATTGCAACAAAAAACCATCTTCTAACAACATTTTTTTTCAAATTGACAACGTATACGTCTATTGTTTAGAATAAGAGCTATGCTGCGATTGGCGATTGTATGTCCCATGTTCTATTATAGGTACTTAACTCTATCACTGTCGAATTTCACACAGACGACTCTTCCATGTTAAAAATTGAACCACTCCATTTTTCGTCCAACAGGCAATTCGGTAAAATTTAATGTCTCAGTGTCAAACACTGCAGATTTCAGGAGAGACAGTTCGTTACGGGCTGTCTCATCTGAACTCTGCACTGTTTGCAAATGCCTTTAACTGCCTTGGTCAGAGAAAGAGTTAAACCAAAATGCATCTTCTAAAGGCTGGAAGGTTTTCAGTTCGCCAATGTTATTTTATACGAACGGTGCAAAACCAATCTTATGGGATTTTAGAGGAGTATATACCCAGGTTAAACAGCGTATCCGTTTAGTCTGATCTTGCTCTCTACAGTTCCGCAATAAATCACCTTAACTTAAAGAAAAAGTCTCTAAACCAGTATCCATTATGATCCTTTAACATGGATTCACAGACAGAGCCTTATTCAAACGTGCAATGACGAGATAAGGTTGGTTTTCGTATAGCACCACTCCAATGGTGCCCAACCACAGACAGAGCCTTATTCAAACGAGCAATTACGAGATAAGGTTGGTTTTCGTATAGCACCACTCCAATGGTGCCCAACCACAGACAGAGCCTTATTCAAACGTGCAATGACGCGATAAGGTTGGTATTCGTATAACACCATTCCAATGGTGCCAAACCACAGACAGAGCCTTATTCAAACGTGCAATTACGAGATAAGGTTGGTATTCGTATAGCACCACTCCAATGGTGCCCAACCACAAACAGAGCCTTATTCAAACGTGCAATGACGAGATAAGGTTGGTATTCGTATAGCACCACTCCAATGGTGCCCAACCACAGACAGAGCCTTATTCAAATGTGCGATGACGAGATAAGGTTGGTTTTGCGTATAGCACCACTCCAATGGTGCCCAACCACAGACAGAGCCTTATTCAAACGTGATATGACGAGATAAGGTTGTTATTCGTATAGTACCACTCCAATGGTGCCCAACCACAGACAGAGCCTTATTCAAACGTGCAATGACGAGATAAGGTTGGTTTTCGTATAGCACCACTCCAATGGTGCCCAACCACAGACAGAGCCTTATTCAAACGTGCGATGACGAAATAAGGTTGGTATTCGTATAGTACCACTCCAATGGTGCCCAACCACAGATAGAGCCTTATTCAAACGTGCAATGACGAGATAAGGTTGGTATTCGTATAGCACCACTCCAATGGTGCCCAACCACAGACAGAGCCTTATTCAAACGTGCGATGACGAGATAAGGTTGGTATTCGTATAGCACCACTCCAATGGTGCCCAACCACAGACAGAGCCTTATTCAAACGTGATATGACGAGATAAGGTTGGTATTCGTATAGCACCACTCCAATGGTGCCCAACCACAGACAGAGCCTTATTCAAACGTGCAATGACGAGATAAGGTTGGTATTCGTATAGCACCACTCCAATGGTGCCCAACCATAGACAGATCCTTATTCAAACGTGCTTTGACGAGATAAGGTTGGTATCCGCATATCACCACTCCAATGGTGCCCAACCATAGACAGATCCTTATTCAAACGTGCTTTGACGAGATAAGGTTGGTATTCGTATAGCACCACTCCAATGGTGCCCAACCACAGACAGAGCCTTATTCAAACGTGCAATGACGAGATAAGGTTGGTATTCGTATAGCACCACTCCAATGGTGCCCAACCATAGACAGATCCTTATTCAAACGTGCTTTGACGAGATAAGGTTGGTATCCGCATATCACCACTCCAATGGTGCCCAACCATAGACATATCCTTATTCAAACGTGCTTTGACGAGATAAGGTTGGTATCCGCATATCACCATTCCAATGGTGCCCAACCATAGACAGATCCTTATTCAAACGTGCTTTGACGAGATAATGTTGGTATCCGCATATCACCACTCCAATGGTGCCCAACCATAGACAGATCCTTATTCAAACGTGCTTTGACGAGATAAGGTTGGTATTCGTATAGCACCACTCCAATGGTGCCCAACCATAGACAGATCCTTATTCAAACGTGCTTTGACGAGATAAGGTTGGTATCCGCATATCACCACTCCAATGGTGCCCAACCATAGACAGATCCTTATTCAAACGTGCTTTGACGAGATAAGGTTGGTATCCGCATATCACCACTCCAATGGTGCCCAACCATAGACAGATCCTTATTCAAACGTGCTTTGACGAGATAAGGTTGGTATCCGCATATCACGACTCAAATGGTGCCCAACCATAGACAGATCCTTATTCAAACGTGCTTTGACGAGATAAGGTTGGTATCCGCATATCACCACTCCAATGGTGCCCAACCATAGACAGATCCTTATTCAAACGTGCTTTGACGAGATAAGGTTGGTATTCGTATAGCACCACTCCAATGGTGCCCAACCATAGACAGATCCTTATTCAAACGTGCTTTGACGAGATAATGTTGGTATTCGTATAGCACCACTCCAATGGTGCCCAACCATAGACAGATCCTTATTCAAACGTGCTTTGACGAGATAAGGTTGGTATCCGCATATCACCACTCCAATGGTGCCCAACCATAGACAGATCCTTATTCAAACGTGCTTTGACGAGATAAGGTTGGTATCCGCATATCACCACTCCAATGGTGCCCAACCATAGACAGATCCTTATTCAAACGTGCTTTGACGAGATAAGGTTGGTATTCGTATAGCACCACTCCAATGGTGCCCAACCATAGACAGATCCTTATTCAAACGTGCTTTGACGAGATAAGGTTGGTATTCGTATAGCACAACTCCAATGGTGCCCAACCACAGACAGATCCTTATTCAAACGTGCTTTGACGAGATAAGGTTGGTATCCGCATATCACCATTCCAATGGTGCCCTAACATAGACAGAGCTCTAGATAAGGAGCATTGTTCATTCTCTAAAATCCTTATTTGATATTCAAACCCTATATTGTGAGTACTCAAAAAGAATCGTCTCAGTGTATAATCATTTGTCTGGGGTATTTAGTACAGTGTTAATCAATTACATACCTGCGCATCGTTGCCAAGGGATCTAAATGGAAACCGTTTAATAGTAATTTCTTGTAACTGTCGTAGAGTTGATTGATAGGTGTTTAATTTCAACACTTTCTCATTCACAGCGACCAGTTCACCTACTAATGTGTTACCTGGCTTTCCTACACCAGTACTCTACATAACATTCTTTCCCAGCAACTGTCTGATATTTCCGCATAGACTGTTAGCCCATTGGTGGGAAACGAATGACGCATGTCACACTGCCTTTTGTTAAACATTGGAAATAATGTTGTCCGATATTGGGTTCCAGCTCACAACCCCTGGAAAACCCGTGTCGCTACCGACTGGGCTACCGAGGCTTGGTACCTTCCAAGAGAGCTTTGCAGAGCCAGATCAGGATGTGCTGATGCATATGTCGGTCTTGATCTACACTAACAAAAAAAATCCTACGGTTGGTTTTCGTAGAGTGCCCTTCATATATACAACAAGTTAGTCTGTCATGTTAAAAGGATATATCCGAGAGAAAAAAAGCAATTATATTTTAAGTTCAAATGTAGAGTGTAATAAAATGGCATAATGAGCGGTTTATACAAATGTATTGCTATTCCGTGCAATTAGAAAAAACGAATTAGAAAGGGATTAAGGACAACTAGAGTGATTAATGTCCTTCAATATTAAACCGAGGGTTGAATAGAATTCATTGGGAAATTAAATGAATACACTTTTTTTTTTTTTTTTTGCAAATGTAGTTTCTATTCTGATATCCGGGTGAAATTTACCGACAAGTACTATATCACCCGTTCAAATATGTTTAAATTTACCAAATTTCTTTCATCAACTACAAAGAAAAACAATGAATACACTAGCTAATTATATATCTTTGGCAACAAAATGTAGAAATAATAATATATAACCATTTTTCTATACATGTTCACCATGCATATAATCATAGTTACATAAGAAATTGTTCATCCTCTATGTAGAATATGATGTAACCAAAAATCTTACTAAAAGTTTATTTATTGATGTAACCGTGTTTGATCTTCTTTATTTATAAATATATTTTGTATGACGAGATACATGTATGTTGTATCAGTTAAAAAATCCTATCGATGGATTATAGAGATATCTCAGTGAAATAGAATTACCATTTTCAAACAGTGAAATTACCACTTTTCAAACAGAGAAATTACCATTTTTTGCTTGAACTACTTTTTTTCATGAATTTTCTTTTAATTATGGAGTTTACTTATATTTTATTAGATAATATGCCTCTAAATAATAAAATGTATATTAAAATGATAACTTTATGCGATGTCTTAAAATTATTTTCACCTTAATCTCCACAGAAAGTACTGGACTATTTTTGTCCAGGTAGTTATACAAACTGAGCTAAAACCGTGGGGCTCACAACAGGGAAAATCTGGAGGCACTGTACGGGAAAAAATGGTAAAAATACCTTTTATGGCCTAAAATAAAAATAAAGTTTGTTTGTTTCAGTGAAAGATCGATTTTTATTTCATTTCGTGAAGAAAAAAATTACTATTCTCACGAGTGGCTTTATGAAATAAAAATCGATCTTTCACTGAAACAAACAATCCTCTATTATAATCTACACATTTTAAGTCTTGACCACATGGCGTTCCGATCAGACCCTAGTAACTGGGCATATTATTATGCTTTTGTATTCAAGTTAAAATCTGTTATCGTGGACAGCCATTTTTACGTCTGCGGTAGGTTGCTTTTGTATTCAAGTTAAAATCTGTTATCGTGGACAGCCCTTTTTACGTCTGCGGTAGGTTGCTTTTGTATTCAAGTTAAAATCATTTATCGTGGACAGCCTTTTTACGTCTGCGGCGGATTGCTTATGTTGGAATAGTTGAATATCGTCATGAGGGACAATGCCTCTTTTTTTCTCAAAGTTTCTAACTCTTCATCGTATGTTATGAATTATTTTAGATCAAAGTTTACGTGAAACATAAGTGTAAAACACGCACGCACGCACACACATACACACACAAACATCAACTTAAATGAAATCGTCGGTTGTTCTGGTTAAATCGTGCTACCTTTCGAGATAGTAATACTCTTTAAAGAAAAAAAAATATTATACATTTAAATCAAACTTGTCGTCTATAAATCGAATTCGTGAAGTACACTTCTCAAAACAAGTGTTTCTTGTCACCAAAGTGTTCCAGAAGACGGTATGAAACTGGCAACCATTCAATAGGATTTACATTCCGAAACTTGCCGGAAAATCTAACAGCGCCAGTTAGGATATCGATAGAAGAATCCTTCTTTCTATTAACTCTTTCGCTGTCAAAGGCAATTAAAGGCTTTTTCAAACAATGCAGATTCAGGTGAGACAGCTGAGAACGAGATGTCTCTCCTGAAATCTGCATTGTTTGCCACTTAGAAATTAAATTTTACCAACTTTCCTGTTAGACGAAACATGGAGTGGTCCAATGTTCAACATGGAAGGGTCGACTTTGTGAAATTCGGCAGTGAAAGAGTTAAACGGATTATTTTTTACATTTGATGGTGAAAGCAGTTCTTACAACTTTAATTATTCAGTCTCGCTTTCTGCTTCCTAGATCTATCTAATCTTATCCAGACCTAATCTTCGCTTAAGTATGCTGCTGTGTGATAGAAGACAGAAGTGCACGATCGTTACATTTTGAAAAAAGCGACCACGTAGCAAATCAAAATTGTAGTTATCTAAATACAGAGGTAAGTATATTAGAAATTGAAAATTAAAAAGTTATCGAACGGCAGATCATCTGCAATTGATGACAATTGGTGCAGGATGTTATAACGATTCTTTTTATAAAATTCTTTCTATTATTCACAGGTTATTTATTTTGGAAATATATTTCACTTTTGGGTGATATACCGGATCTTAAATCACGATTTGGAGTTCAGGTGTGTAGTAATTAATCAGGAAGGCCGAATAATATATTGATAACTTGTGTATTCATGGTCAAAATCTGTTATATGCCCCATCTTCAAATTGGGAAGTAAGAATAACCCAGGTAATTCTCGAAAACTATCAATAACAGCTTGATAATTGAGCCGTCCCTTGAGAAAACCAACATTGTGGACTCTGCGTAATGTATCGACCCGGATCAACCTAAGCATGACCCGAACAGACACTTTTCGCCTCCTGTGGATTTTCTGTTTCAGGAATCATTACTCTATAACTTTATCCGCCTGAGACGGATTGTGTCGGCCCGGATTAGTCTGCGAGGATTGCGCAGGCTGATCTGGATCGATACATTACGCAGAGATATTAAAGTTGATTTTCTCGCGGGACGGCTGCTATTATAAATCAAATCTGCATTGGCATAGGTATGGATATAAATAATGAAAACACAAAAAAAAAAAATCGCTGTTTTCAGAAATGGTTGTCCTTTGCAATATAATAGAAAACGGTTTCTAGTAAAATAAAAAATAAAAATGTCATTACATAAAATGTAATATTATATCGCTTGGATCTTTATCCCAAGGCTGTCAATCCAAGAAAGCTGTATTTTCTATTTGCAAATAACAGAGATCATTTGGTTATGGCCCCTGTAAAGTTTGCCTCGATTTGGCTACAAATTGCAGGTATGGAGTCACACATATTCAGGTGTATTATAATCTGTTCACTTCGACTTTTGTAAAAACGTATCTAAAATAAGATAGTAAAAGGAATTACATGGTAGCATTAGGAGAATGTAGTTCAACTCTTCTTTATATATATATCGTTTATTTTGCAAAATAACAGATATCCTCGCAATATACAGTTCCCACAACTACAATCCTTATCTCCCATATCGGCCATTTTGATAGGCAAATTTACTATATATATTGTATAGAGAAATATCAAATGCTCATCATATTTGCCTATCAAAATGGTCGACAAGGGAGATAACTATTGTAGCTGTGGGAACTATGTATTGTTATATACTGGATGATGCTGGACGTCGAGGCTGATCTAGATCTACGTCTACAGTTTCCCATGGACGGGCTCATGTGATATGAAATATCAAGTCGGAAAAGTGTATATAGACGTTTAAAGTGCACTTACCTATAAGCCCAAGCGGAAGTTTGGTCACAGAAGAGTCGGAAATAGTTCCCACGGCTGATGACGTCACGATCCATCCAAACTTAGCCCCTGTTAGACCCATATCAGTAGCTACCTCAAAGATGGCCTCTGTGTCTATACGTCTGAAATATAGTTAGACAACGTGTATTTGAATTAATATCAACTATTCACGCTTTCACTGCTGAGTTTTACAAAGTCGACTTTACTATGTTATAAATTGGACCACTCCATTTTGTGTCAAACATGACTTTGGCTAAAATTAAATTTCTAAGTGGTAAACAATGCATATTTCAGAGGAGACAGGTCATTAAAAGCTGTCTCATCTCAATCCTCATTGTTTGCTGAAGCCTTAAAATGCCTTTTTGCCTTTTTGCAGAGAAAGAGTTAATGCCGAACGGTAAGATATCGAAAATTATAAATGAACCTTTTTGTATTATACCTCACGTAACTTTGTCGTGTTAAATTCTCAAATACTCATCATGGACTCTTACTATCTCATGCTGACAGCTCGTTTTTGATCAGTTGACATGATACTGTCACATAGCACGCGCTTCTAAAATTAAAAAATGTTGGTTTCCCAAGTCTGATCTGGTGGCTGAACACGTCTATTCAAACGACTATGATCTCGCAGACTTTGCCACCATGGGCCTAGAGAAGTTTAATTGGACGAACCGTCTCAGAGGGTTAGAGGTATATAGTAAAAGTAGTATCCCAAAAATACAGCTGCGGCGATAGACATCTGCGTAATGTATCGACCAGATCAGCCTGCGCTGTCCGCGCAGACTGATCCGGCCGACACATTCCGTCTTTAGGGAATTAGATGTATAGAGTAGTGATTCCTGAAACAGAAAATCCACAAGTGGCGAAAAGTGTCTATCCGGGTATGCCTGTGTGGCATGCTTAGGCTGATCCGGGTCGATACTTTACGCAGAGTCCACAATGTTGATTTTCTCACGAGACGGCCTACACATTGGTTATTGCAAAGCTACGCCCCTGGTTGTTCCTAGTATGGCCTATTCAAGAACTGTCACTTTTAAGGAACCGAAACATGTCATAGACCGTACATTAAACTTTATACGCGTTACCTTGCGCGGCATGCTTAGGTAACGATCCTTTACGCAGCAGAGTCCACAATGCTTGTTTTCTTGCGACACGGCTCAACTATGTTATTATACGTATTCGTCATCTGATTATCTCAACACGTTGTCATGCTCATATTTTCAAGAACGCTTTGTGCTATCGGACTGATGAATTGTACCATTTTATAATGCTGATAAAAGCCATTAACTATTTTGCTGCCAAAGGCAATTTAAGTCTTTAACAAATAATGAATTTCAGGTGACATTACATTTTACCAAAATTCCTGTTTGACGAAAAATAGAGTGGTCCAATTTGTCCGCATGTAAAAGTCGACTTTGTACAATTCGGTACTGAACGCGTTAACCCTTTTCCTCATATAGACGCTTTCTGACGCCTCTGCAGCAGACGCCTTTTTGAAAACATAGTGACAAAAGAAGAAATTGCCCAAAACGTGCAATTTCTCCTTTTGCCACAATGTTTTCCACTTCTTGTCATAGGTTATCCATTCAATTATGGAGATTTTCCATTATTTGACAAAATATGTTCAAAGTCGTCTGCTGCAGAATTGTCGTATGAGGGAAAGGGTTAAATAAAACAATCATTCTCTTAGTAATTGTACTAAAGTTTCCCTTACAGACTCATTTGGTCTTCCTCGCGCCTTCAAACTTCTGCGATCACTATATGCCGAGATCAATTTACACACCCGTAAGTGTTGTCTTATCTCGGTTTATAGTAATCGCTTTCTATGTGTGTGTCTTTCGTGACATATGAGCCCGTCGCGCGAGAAAAACAAACAGTATGGCATCTGCGTATTGTATCGATCCAGATCAGACTTATCCGGGTCGACACATTCCGTCTCATGGGGATATATGTATAGAGTAATGATTCCCGAGACAGAAAATCCACAAGAGGCGAAACGCGTATATCTGGGTAAGCCTGCGCGGCATGCTTAGGCTGATCCGGGTCGATCCTTTACGCTGATTCCACAGTGTTGGTTTTCTCGCACGACGGCTCATATATTGTTTGATTCCGGTAATTTGCCAGGGAAATAGTCAGTATCTGTAAACAAGCAATGGAGGATGAATGATGTGACAATAATTCAGCAATATACGTATATTGGTTTTCTGGGCCACACAGGGGGAAAACTATTATAGTAGTTTACAACCAGCGACACCCTAGATACGCCTTTTTGTACGTATGATCCCGTCCCACAGCTTAGGTCAGATTTGGCTTTTGTGAATTGTGTTGGTACATATCTATCTATCTGCCCAATCGTTCAGTTTCATCAGAATCTACTCGAGATCACACGGGATCATGTTTATGTAAGTAGTATGTGAACGTGCGTAAAGTATCGACCCGGATCAGCCTAAGCATGCCGCGCAGGCTTACCCGGATATACATTTTTCGCCTCCTATGGAGTTTCTGTATCAAGAATCATTACTCTATACCTCTATCCCTCTGAGACGGAATGTGTCGGCCCGTATCAGTCTGCGCGGACTGCGCAGTCTGATCTGGGCCGATACATTACGCAGAGGCCTTAAAATTAGTTTTTCTCAACGGGACGGCTCAATTATCTTGATCAGACTGTGCGGGTTCACAGGTTTCACTGGAGGTAAACTGTTCCCACGGACGGGCTCGTGTAGTCTCTTATGCGTATAACACTGGGTTATATAAGGATTTACAATGGCCACACGTGTCCAAATATCTTGTTTCGGGAGCCGGTGCTGTAGTGCGATGACGCGACGGACTCTTCAATCAAAACTGCTTTTAGAGCCAAACAAAACGTTAACTGTTTTCTATCGTATTACCAACGAAGCGTCATTGTTGATACCAAAACGTCAATTTATTTGTTTATTTGTGGTTCTGACAGGCGCTATCCATCACTTAACTACAGCCTTTACACAAACTGAAACCGTTCATTTAGAGTCTTATATCCCTAAAGAATACCAGGGTTAGTAATCAATAAACAAACCGCACCATCGCGGAGGATCCATTCCAAACGAGAGTAATAATGTATCATGTAACTGCATTAAGGGCTGAAGCAAATGCATGTTTACCCTTAACCTGCTTTACCCTTTCCCTCATGAAGACGCTTTCTGACGCCTCTGCAGCAGACGGCGTTTTGAAAACATAGTGACAAAAGAAGAAATTGCTCAAAACGAGCAATTTCTCCTTTTGCCACAATGTTTTCCACTTTCAGTCATAGGTTATCCATTAAATTATAGAGATATTTTTTTTGGACAAAATATGTTCAAAGTCATCTGCTGCAGAATTGTCGTATGAGGGAAAGGGTTAAGGGGACTTTGATCCCCCTTCTCACATATATAGACTCCATGAACCACACACTGAAGAGAATATATGAACTTAAGTACATAGGCATTGCCGTTATAGATAGTGACATATAGGTCAACTGGGCCGGGTGTTTTTCCATCAAGCTCTATATTATGTTTTATTATAATTTATACACATTTCATTTTAGTTAAAGATCTACTAACTTACTTACTTACTTAATTACTGAGAATGTTGTGTGGAGTACTGGTATGATTTAACAAGGAAACATATGAGTAGGTGAACTGGCCGCCGTTATATGCCTAAACAATTGTTGTAAACAGTGTTAAACCCCAACCAATCAACCATCTTGAAAATCATGCATATACATAGAGAATGAAATGTCAAGTACGTACGGTCTGCCATGAACGACATGAGCGTTTACGTCCGGATGCTGCCTTAGAAACAATCAGTGTATGTGAGCCATGCGTTCTTGAAAATAAAAGTCTGTTTTTGATGGGCGTTTAAAAGTCAAGCAGGGACACAAGATACCTGTTAGATTGTGCGTAGTTTCGTAAACATATTATTTGTTGTCTGGACTATGTATTTAGTAGTAAGTAAAATGTTAAAAATCACAACGGTACCCCTTTTTGACATAGGAAGTCATTGACTAGAATTGATCAATCGGTAGAGAGGACTGAAGGATTAGATCAGATAGCAATGATAGGTAGCTTGAGTTTGGTCTACACTGCTCGCTGGACTTTGTGTAACGTCGTATATAGCCTGATAAGCAGCTGTTAACTATTGCGATGCCAAAGGCAATTAAAAGCTTTTGCAAACAATGCAGATTGAGGTGAGACAGCTCGTGAAGAGCTGTGTCCACTGAAATCTGCATTGTTTGCCACTTAGACTCAAAAGTGAAATATATTTCCTAATTAAATAACCTGTGAATATTAGAAAGAATTTGATGAAATGTATCTTTATAAGATTCTGCACCAATTGTCATTAATTGCAGATAACTTTCTATTTGACAAATTTTTAATTTTCAATTTCTAAAATACTTACTTCTTTATTTAAATAACTACAATCTTGATTTGCTACGTGGTCGCTTTTTTTAAAGGCCAAAGGCAATTAAAGGCTTTTGCAAACAGTGCATATTTCAGTTGGGACAGCTCCTTGAAGAGCTCCTTGAAGAGCTGTCTCTCCTGAAATCTGCATTGTTTCCCACTTAGATATTACACTTTACCCAATTTCCTGTTAGACGAAAAATGGAGTGGTCCAATTTTCAACATGGAAGGGTCGTTTTAGTGAAATTCGGCAGTGAAAGAGTTAAGTAAAGTCATAGAGCCGCGTAGAGCGTTATAAGGTGCTATGAAGCTATACGTTTGATCGTTAACAGAATCGTTTAAAATTCTGTTTGAAACGAAAAGCTTAACAGCTTAAAATCATTTGTCGAGTCTCGAATTTCAGGTTTTTTGCAGTCAATAGAATCACCAACCATTCATCACACCTAGGACAACTTATACATCAGATGAATTTTAAACATTACGGAAAACATTCCACATCTCGATTTATAACATTCTTGAATACAGTAAACGATATTGTGACAAAAAGTGAAGTAGCGCAATTTGGTCAAATTCTTTTTCTGCGATAATGTTTCCAAACATCATCTGTTGCAGATGCCTGTACATATGAGTCGCCCCGCGAGAAAACCAATATTGAGCGTAAAAGTATCGACCCGGATCAGCCTAAGCATACCTCACAGGCCTACCCGGATAGACACTTTTCGCCTCCTGTGGATTTTCTGTTTCAGTAATAACTACTCTATACATCTATCCCCCTAAGACGGAATGTGTCGGCTCGGATCAGTCTGCGCGGACTGCGCGGACTGCGCAGGCTGATCTGGTTTCGATACATTATGCAGAGTCCATAATGTTGGTTTTCTTACTGGACGGTTCATATGAGCCCGTCAATAGAAAATAATACATGTTTACAGTGTCGGTTTAGATTCTCCCGTCAATCTACTCGGTCTGATTAGAACTTACACACGTTGTTAGAAGATTATAATATACTTATATCAGTACTATGTGAATAGTGTAGATCTTTGCCACACCGCACTGATTGGCTCAGAAAGTATAGGGTTGTAACAACGTTAATTCATTTATTGGGGTTAACGCCGCTTTCAACAATCTTTCAGTCAGTTCGCGGCGGCCAGTTCACCTGCTCACTTGCTTCCTTGCTCTACAACACCAATACTCCATCCACACAAAAGACGTTCCAAACGACGGCTTGGTTTTCACATAAACTTTTAGTCCATTGGTGAAAGAAGAATGATACTTGTCACAGTAACTGTTGTCAAACTTCGGATATAATGTTTGCCGAGTTGGAGTTCGAACTCACAACTCATGGATTGAAAGCCAGTGTCGCTACCGACTGAGCTACAGGGGTTCGGCGTTATCGCAATGTCTGGACTAATAGTAAAATGTGTTTTAAAAAGTTAAAAAAACATCAAGCATAGAGCTAACCATAAGGAATGCTGAGTATGTAAATACTCGCATGCATAGACCATTCTATTAATTCAGTCTAATTCTTACTTAGAAGATTATTATAAATTTCAAAGAGAAACCATTTCAAATAAGCTTACCATACGGTTAAGCAACTGAGAAATTGTGTTATTTCGTGAAATTAGAATAGGTTTTATTATGATATTTTGAATGATTGACTAGCACCGTAAATAGGGACTGTCCGCAAATGAAACTTAAAATGATGCCAAACATAAGAGTTATAAATTCCCCAAATCACTGTTTTAATGAAAGTCATCATTGTTTGCTCTCCTTCAAGCAACAGTTACAAGTAATGTGCTCTTATAGTGTTACAGGGGACTAAATATGATGGAGTAAATTGGTCTTATTCCAACAATATCTCTCTTATGACTCCATTAAACCCTATGTTGTGGTATCTCAAAAGAATCGTCTCATAGAGACGATTTTTTTTGAGTACCACATCATAGGGTTTGGTGGGCAAATAAGGATTTGAGGAAGTGAAATACTCATCTGATCTAGAGTTCTGGTGTCCCCATTATTAATGGGCAAGCCATTTCTGACGTATGAGACAACATAGCTCGTTTACTTCCGGCATCCTATCCTTTTTGCCAGGTACCAGGCAGGCATTTATTCGGTACTATTATTACTTTTTGCCAGGTACCAGGCAGGCATTTATTCGGTACTATTATTACTTTTTGCCAGGTACCAGGCAGGCATTTATTCGGTACTATTATTACGTTTTGCCAGGTACCAGGCAGGCATTTATCCGGTACTATTATTACTTTTTGACAGGTACCAGGTAGGCATTTATTCGGTACTATTATTACGCTTTGCCAGGTACCAGGCAGACATTTATTCGGTACTATTATTCCTTTTTGCCAGGTACCAGCCAGGCATTTATTCGGTACTATTATTACGATTTGCCAGGTACCAGCCTTGCATTTTTTCGGTACTATTATTACTTTTTGCCAGGTACCAGGTAGGCATTTATTCGGTACTATTATTACGCTTTGCCAGGTACCAGGAGGCATTTATTCGGTACTATTATTTTTTGCCAGGTACCAGCAAGGCATTTATTCGGTACTATTATTACGTTTTGCCAGGTACCAGGCAGGCATTTTTTCGGTTCTATTATTACTTTTTGACAGGTACCAGGTAGGCATTTATTCGGTACTATTATTACGCTTTGCCAGGTACCAGGCAGGCATTTATTCGGTACTATTATTACTTTTTGCCAGGTACCAGGCAGGCATTTATTCGGTACTATTATTACGTTTTGCCAGGTACCAGGCAGGCATTTAATCGGTACTATTATTACTTTTTGCCAGGTACCAGGCAGGCATTTATTCGGTACATTTATTTAACTAGCTGGCCGTTCACCAACTGGCTGTAGCTGCCACCACTTGAATTCGACCGTTCAGATTTCCGCTCCGAAATGAGATGCCATAACCAGCTTGCTTTCTGTACATAATTTGCCATACCAGTATACACATAAAATAAATCATGCCACATCGCCATATCTAACCGCGTACGTGCAGCATGACATTGATAAGCATTCGAAAGGCGAATGATATTTTGACATGTAAATATATCCATCAAATAACGTTTAATGAAACATACGAGCATGATTTATTTTAACCATTAGAAAACCGACAAATTGTTGATAAACTCAGAAAACCATCAATCAATTACGTCCAATCAACACGAGTATTCTCCAATATGATTGATATGTTCTTGTCAAATATCTCGTACTTTATTCCAGGGTTATGAAACAATACCGATAGTTTGATGAATTACCGATATTTTCGGTACCTCTGCTCTGTTTAACCGAACCAAGTGTGTTAACCCCGGAATATTTGATTGATTGTTTCTAATAGTTGATACACAGTCTGTGTTTAGTTTTTACATGTAAACTGAACCGTCCCGCGATAAAACCAACATCATGCGTAAAGTATCGACCCGGATCAGCTTAAGCATGCCGCGCAGGCTTACCCGGATAGACACTTTTCGCCTCATGTTGATTTTCTGTCGGATGTGTCGGCCCAGATCAGTTTGCGCGGATTGCGCAGACTGACCTTGGTCGATACATTACGCAGAGGCCCTTCTGTTGGTTTTCTCACGGGACGGCTCAACTATATTCAATCTTAACGGTGAAAATTACCATTACACATTTTCGAGTGTTGTTATGGTATAAAAAGGCAACGGATTGGATTACTTACTACCACTACAGGCACCGGTTCCAGACCCGTCACCTACCTATACCATAACACATAACAACATGGCGTATCACAACATAAGATAGCTGTGGCGTTCCATACTATGGAACGCCACAGACATAATGACTTGTCAGTCAGACATGATTATATATCAGTTACACATAATGGCATATAAGTTAAACATAGAAATATGTACGTTGGACATGATAACATGTCAGTTACACATAATGGCATATAAGTTAAACATAGAAATATGTACGTTAGACATGATAACATGTCAGTTACACATAATGGCATATAAGTTAAACATAGAAATATGTACGTTGGACATGATAACATGTCAGTTACACATAATGGCATATAAGTTAAACATAGAAATATGTACGTTGGACATGATAACATGTCAGTTACACATAATGGCATATAAGTTAAACATAGAAATATGTACGTTGGACATGATAACATGTCAGATACACATAATGGCATATAAGTTAAACATAGAAATATGTACGTTGAACATAATAACATGTCAGATACACATAATGGCATATAAGTTAAACATAGAAATATGTACGTTGGACATGATAACATGTCAGTTACACATAATGGCATGACATATTACAACATAAGACAGCTGTGGCGTTCCATAATAATAACTCAAAGTAGAGATTGGACATTTCCAAAACTCCGTCTCTGTTGAAGATTGACTTCAGTGCATGGCTCTGTGTGTCTATACATATATGCTTCTAGGGACAATTTTTTTTCCGCGACTTGATATTTGAGGTGTGTTTAGTTAATTAACTGGTACGCCACCTAACGGAACTGAACGTTGTACAATAACAACATGGAACTACAGTAAGTGATGAATAGTTAAAATTAGATGTTATGGAATTGCAAACGTTAGTGTACGTACAATGAAACTGAACGCATTGCTGGATACAACCAGGAATCCTCTAGACTGTAATAGCCAACCACCGCACTATGATCGGAGCTTAGACATTTGTCATGATTTTTAAAACATTCTGAAGGTTTAGAAAGTTTACAATTGCTTTGTCAAATTAACAGTTACGATTGATCGCGCGAGTATTGTCCTTTTAGAGAGTTGTTAGGATCGTAGAAAATAAGAGCGCCCCAAAGCGAACGCCAGCGTTCTTCTGTTTTTTTTTCTAAGTCGGAAAAAGGGCATTGCAGTATAATTATTGAAGCAAGACTTAACCCTTTCCCTCATACGACAATTATGCAGCAGACGACTTTGAACATATTTTGTCAAAAAATAGAAAATCTCTAATTGAATGGATAACCTATGACTAAAAGCGGAAAACATTGTGACAAAAGGAGAAATTGCACGTTTTGTGCAATTTCTTCTTTTGTCACTATGTTTTCAAATAGCCGTCTGCTGCAGAGGCGTCAGAAAGCGTATATATGAGGGAAAGGGTTATCTGACTTGGTATGTACATGTGTGTTGTTCCATGGAACAGGTGTAACAAGTTTCATTTGAAAATGTTGAACAGTTTTTGAGTTATGAGGCATGGTTAAAGTTTTGCGACGACGAATATGACGAAGACGACGAAGACGATGCTGACGACAACGCCAAGGCTATCACAATACCCGACTTTTTTCTTCAATTAAACAGACGAGCTAAAAAATAAGGGCGACGCCATTTTTCTTCAAGCTTAAAAGTAAATCGAGGGCAACATAATACCATAAAGCGTGTAACGATTTTCATAACCGTGGATTAAATTTAAAATAATTATGTATTTTCTTGTTATTGTATTTTCGCCTGGAAACTCTTGTTCATTAGTAAGTACAAATTAGATACCTGCTTTGACTTCATTGTGTGTTCAATATTGCACGGCAAATTTTCAATAGGTAAATTATATTTTTCGTTTAAAAAAAAATCCCTCACAAAATGATAAAATATTCGGAAGACTTACATATAAAACAATCATTTGCTTACTCGTGACCCGTCTTGCTTTTATAAGTAAAACATACGTCAGATAATTGTATATTTACGTATAAGACGTAAACGAAAATCACACATCACAAATGTAAATACTTGTATCGAATCAATATATAGCGAAGCCATTGATTTACGTAAATGTCACATATTATTTAGGCAATACGTCGTATTTTCATATATACAGCCACTGCTATAAAAGAACCAGATTGGTATTAGTGTATGTCTATCGATTTTGTTCACTGCGTTTGATAAACATGTAAAGCTGCAAAAAACGCACTGCACGCTGGTTTTTAATCTCATCAAATGTGTGGTTAGGGACCCTTTGTAACGTTACTCAATGGAATTAGCTCAGACATTAGCGACACGTTGAAAGGAGTTTAGTGCAATTATATAGGTTATCACACCTGTACTGCGGAATTATCGTTAGATCGAGTTCTTTGACTGACACTGTTGGAGTTACGAGGCACCGTGAGACAAAGAACTAGGTCCAACGTTGATTTCACAATAAAGGGTCAATAAACTTTTCACTGTATTCTTGTATATTGTAAATGTGATTTAAATATTGGCAAACAAAAGAAAGCAATCTAAAAAAAAAAAATATTACATCCGCTATTTTATGTTTGTGAAGTAAAATAAATCTCATGCATAATTTTCTACAGTGCGCACGCTTCGACAAATAAACAATTGTTAATTCCGTTTCAACAAAAACGTATTTGTTATAATGTTTTGTTTAACAGAGGCAATATCTATTATAATTTTTCGATATAGCATGCAAATGCTGACCCTGTTTCCATTAAACGGTCAAAATCAGCTATATTTAATCCTTGAATCCGGTCATGATTGAGAGCAATGTGTCATCTCCCTAAACTGCTTATAACTCCATATCAAAACCGTATTTCCAATTTCTTTTTGAAGCAAAGTAAATTGGGTAACATGAAAGGATCTTCAATCATCAAGGATACTGCATCCGTTTCTTTTATGGAAATAGGGATGAATAATATCAAAGTAAACATTAAAACGACGCTATTTTATTAAGCGTAAAAAGTAAACCCCGCCTTTATTGCATCCTTTCTTACAGTATATCCTTTAATACAGTGTATCCTTTAATACATTGTATCCTTTAATACATTGTATCCTTTAATTTAATACAATATATCCTTTAATATATTGTATCCTTTAATTTAATACAATATATCCTTTCATACATTGTATCCTTTAATACAGTATATCCTTTAATACATTGTATCCTTTAATTTAATACAATATATCCTTTAATATATTGTATCCTTTAATACAGTATATTTTTTAAAACATTGTATCCTCTAATACATTGTATCCTTTTATACATTGTATCCTTTACTACATTGCATCCTTTAATACATTGTATCCTTTAATACATTGTATCCTTTAATACATTGTATCCTTTATGTGGTATGCCACATGTTTGTAAACCATCTCGTTCTGTCGAGTAAATGAGACATGCATCGAAACCTCCGACAGACTAGTGAACCATACAGTTAATACAAATGAGTCGCGCCTAACGATATGGGGTCCGTATGTATTGAAGACTCAGGCATGCCTGTGCATCGGTCCAGTCTCCCCAGAGCCTTCTCTATCCGTCTACACATAATTTAGTCCTACATTAATTATTTGACAATTTACTAGCACCGAAACCCTATTAGTGCTATGAGTCGTACAGCGAGAAAACCAACATTGTGGACTCTGCGTAAAGTATCGACCCGGATCAGCCTAAACATGCCGCGCAGGCTAACCCGGACTGACACTTTTCACCTCCTGTGGATTTTCTGTTTCAGGAATAACTACTCTATACATATATCCTACTAAGACGGAATGTGTCGGCCGGATCAGTCTGCGCGGACAGCGCAGACTGATCTGGTCGATACATTACGCAGATGTCTATCGCCGCAGCGTCACGAGAAAACCAACATTGAACGTAAAGTATCGACCCGGATCAGCCTAAGCATGCCGGGCAGGCTAACCCGGACTGACACTTTTCGCCTCCTGTGTTTTTTCTGTTTCAGGAGTCATTACTCTATACCTCTATCCCCCTTAGACGGAATGTGTCGGCCTGGATCAGTCTGCGCGGACTGCGCAGACTGATCTGGATTGATACATTTCGCAGAGGCCATAATGTTGGTTTTCTCGTGGGACGGCTCATATGCCAATTTATCGTTGTATGACCCCATTACGGACAGTCAATAAGACCCCAAATCTCTATACACCGCACATCTGTATTACTCCAAGGAAAAAACGCAGACAAGTTTAAGAATTTCTAGACATGTTTATTGGTCCATTATGTAGTCAAACATGGCTGTGTTATGTACAGTATCCTGTCGTAGCATTACTCCAGTGAATTAACAGGTCTATTAATTTAGCTCAGTCCTTTACGTGATATCTTTTACTATTTCTAATAAACAACAACAGAAAACAACAGACGACATTCTTCGTTTAACGCCAGCAATGAATCTGTATCGTAAGAATTTCTAGACATGTTTATTGGTCTATTATGTAGTCAAAAATGGCTGTGTTATGTACAGTATCCTGTCGTAGCATTACTCCAGTGAATTAACAGGTCTATTAATTTAGCTCAGTCCTTTACGTGATATCTTTTACTATTTCTAATAAACAACAACAGAAAACAACAGACGACATTCTTCGTTTTACGCCAGCAATGAATCTATATCGAAAGAATGCTTCCAAATCCTGGGATTTTATATAATTTCTTAGATTATTCATAAAACATCACCTTATGTGCACTATTTCACTCCAGACACATTGAAAGCAACGGAAGGAAAACGACAGAAAACCAAGAGTAGAAATCATTAGGGAAAATGGCAAAACTTTGGTCATTTTGATATTTCTTCTCACAATGTGGCTCAGAGGTCCAGATAAAGAGATGTATACAGATCTTTTCCCCATAATATATTTCTTATGATCCAATCAATCCCAATGTTGTTGGTACTCAAAAGGGTTATAGGGTCAAGGAAGGATTTTATAACATGCAAAACGCCCCTTATCTCGATTTCTGACGTGGTTCCATGTCGACTGTTGTAAGAGCACATAATAACGTTTATAGCGTCGACACAAGATACTGCAGGAATTACATCTATGGATATTCTGCTTATGAGAGACAGAGTACCCAAAACTAATCGCGTGCAAAACGACATTTTCGAAAACGCTTTTCTATTGGAGAGAAAATCTCAATAAATGTGAACCATTCTTAAACCATTCTTTAACTTTGGGGGAAAAAAGGAAAACGATTACGGAAAGGGGGCGAACTAATTGGTTTGTGTGGATATTGGATACTGTCTAATTTTGGCTTCCATTTGGCTGGCAAATGAGTTTTGAGCAGCCTTTTGTGATAGTATTTAGACGAAAGCCGCAGCTAAATACCCAGCGAGTAAGGTAGTAAATTAATGATTAAAACATGTATGTTATGCAGTCATTGCTTTATCCGCAACAATACTGGGATATTTACAACTCCTGCTTTGAATGATACTCAGCGGTGGTGTTGGCATAGGCAGGTTCCAAGAAAAATTACAATCACAGAGAAACAGTCCTGTTAATTGGATTGTATAATGGCGATACAGTGACAAAGTGTATACAAGCTAAAATTAGTTAATCCTTTCTCACATAAAATGCAGCTGCGGCGATAGACATCTGCGTAATGTATCGACCAGATCAGCCTGCGCTGTCCGCGCAGACTGATCTGGCCGACACATTCCGTCTTAGGGGGATAGACGACATATCTGCAGAAGATGACCGAGTTTGAAAGTATCATGCACAACTATGGAAATATCTTTAAATGAAAGTAATTGGATTGAATAAAGTTGAAACAAAACTATGGAAATATCTTTAAAAAATGAAAGTAATTTGATTGAATAAAGTTGAAACCTTTGTGGCAAAATGAGAAATTTCTCATTGTGAGAGAATTATCCTTTTGCGACAATGATTTCATAATCGCCTGCTACAGAGAGCCTGTGTGGGGGGGTAAAGATTAGTACGTTTTAACAAACCTGCAGCAGACGACTTTGAAAACATAGTGACCAAAACCTGAAAAATCTCCATAAAAGATAGCTTTATTGTTAAATAAACTTGAAAACATTGTGGCCAAAGGAGAAATTGCTCATCATGAGCAATTTCACCCTTGGCCACAATGTTTTCAAATGTCGTCTGCTGCTATTGCGTCAAAATGCGTCTGCAGATCGGAAAGGGTTAACCTCCTAATCTCTTCTAATTGGATAAAAAAAATCCCAACAACTTGAACAACATTTCACGTGTTATACGACAGACGTGTCAGAATGATGAATACGAAGAACTAATACAATATATTTAAACGCGATTATCAAATTTCACGTGTTATCGTCCTGGTAACATGTTGTACAAGTTGTTATTTGGAACCAGGGAATTGACAAGTATCATCCCTTTTCCCGTTATATATGACATTGAACGCCATTGCTGTAACCTAATTCTGTGAGATCTTGGAAAAAGAAGAAATTTCTCAAATAGAGCAACGTGACATCTCCCTACACTGTTTATAACTCATTATCAAAGATTTAATTCCAATATTCTATATTTTGAAAGTTAGTTTTAGGTTTTCAATACAGACACATCAGACCAAAAATGTCACCATGATAAGATAGCAATGATATTCCAAGCATTTACAACGCACTTAGTAAATTAGAATTGAAAACAGTAAACAAATGTTTTGGAGTGTCTGCCTAAAAAGGCACAATAACAAATGGTGATCACCCGTTTTAATGATCTGGTCTAAAACACCCGGTGTAATTGTTTACAGCAAGGAATTAATACTGTTTAATTAAGAGAGATGATCATCTGAATACAGGGGTGTTTTCAGATTACCATAACGCATTGGGTGATCAGCGAGTGTCAGTCAGAAGCTACTATTGGATCGGTTTGATTCGGTTAGCACATTTCCGAGTGCTCTATGTGTTAGAACAATCTATATACACATCGGGCAGAGAACTAGACAAGGAGGAGTAAATAGGTCTTTCTTCCATGATATGTATCTTAGCACTCATTAAAACATATGTTGTTAGTACTCAGAAGAATCGTCTCACTGAGACGATTATTTTGAGTACCCACAACATAGGGTAAGAGGGTCAAATCAGTGTTTTAGAGCATGGGAAACGCCCCTTATCTAGAGCTCAGCGTCGGGTGATTAAATGTCCAAGTTAGAACAAACACACCGATAGTGATTGACAACCTAAACAGAGTGTTATATAACCAGCTCCACACTTAATAGTCGGGTACCAGTAACATTCTTTCCAACGTCTGACAAGAGTCAATGCCACAAGCGTCATTCAAGCAAGAGACTAACGGTCTTTGTGGAAAAGCGACATGTTGCTTAAAAAGACTGTTGTGTGGTGTTTGTGTTCGAGAAAGCCATGGAATACATGGGTAGGAGAACCTCCGATCTATGACTGGAAATGTGTTGACAAAGGCTTTTAACCGAAATCAATTAATCAATCAATCAATCAATCAATTCATCAATCAACCAATCAATCAATCAATCACTCAATCAATCAATCAATCAATCAATAAATTAATCAATCAATCAATCAACCACACTTAATATAACTGAGATTAGACGTTTCAGAAGTTGCTCGAACTAGAGAACGATCGACATAAGAGACACCCCAGACGAGTGTAAAGTTACTCGAACTAGAGAACGATCGACATAAGAGACACCCCAGACGAGTGTAAAGTTACTCGAACTAGAGAACGATCGACATAAGAGACCAACAAGACGAGAGTAAAGTTACTCGAACTAGAGAACGATCGACATAAGATACCCACCAGACGAGAGTAAAGTTACTCGAACTAGAGAACGATCGACATAAGAGACCCACCAGACGATTGTAAAGTTGCTCGAACTAGAGAACGATCGCCGTAAGAGACCAACCAGACGAGAGTAAAGTTGCTCGAACTAGAGAACGATCGACATAAGAGACCCACCAGACGATTGTAAAGTTGCTCGAACTAGAGCGCGATCGCCGTAAGAGACCAACCAGACGAGAGAAAAGTTGCTCGAACTAGAGAACGATCGACATAAGAGACCCACCAGACGATTGTAAAGTTGCTCGAACTAGAGAACGATCGCCGTAAGAGACCAACCAGACGAGAGTAAAGTTGCTCGAACTAGAGAACGATCGACATAAGAGACCAACAAGACGAGAGTAAAGTTACTCGAACTAGAGAACGATCGACATAAGATACCCACCAGAC
The DNA here is from genome assembly GCA_031761405.1 of Serripes groenlandicus. Classification (NCBI taxonomy): domain Eukaryota; kingdom Metazoa; phylum Mollusca; class Bivalvia; order Cardiida; family Cardiidae; genus Serripes; species Serripes groenlandicus. The sequence continues at coordinate 15,827,044 of JASEVX010000003.1, read as the reverse complement.
GAGAGTAAAGTTACTCGAACTAGAGAACGATCGACATAAGAGACCCACCAGACGATTGTAAAGTTGCTCGAACTAGAGAACGATCGCCGTAAGAGACCAACCAGACGAGAGTAAAGTTGCTCGAACTAGAGAATGATCGACATAAGAGACCCACCAGACGATTGTAAAGTTGCTCGAACTAGAGAACGATCGCCATAAGAGACCCACCAGACGATTGTAAAGTTGCTCGAACTAGAGAACGATCGCCGTAAGAGACCAACCAGACGATTGTTAATGATAATCATCTGCGAACAATGTATGCTCAGCTGTGCCGTAACTGTCCACATAGGTGTTATGTAGCCGTTGGATTAACTTCGTCTTATAGCTTTAGCGACCAGTGCAGATCAAGATCAGCATCCGCACAGTCTAATATGGGGGTCTGTACTGCTCGCTAATAAGTCCTAGAATTGTTCAAGAAACTTCCGAAAGTTGTATCTATTTGGATGCGTACTCGGATTATATTTATTTATTCAAGTAATAAAAAAGAAGTTAGTTTTCCTGGAGCACCGCCCATAGTATAGTTCGTGAAGTAAACACGCCAAGGTGTCAGAACAGACTGGCCGCTTCGATAGGGGTTCTCGTAACCATGTTATGCCAATTCGTCATTTTATTTAGTATTCATGAACAACTGACAATCATCCATATGTTCAATATGCATCCACATGCATAACGGTACAATTAACCAAGTGTTTATATATGAGAAGTTAAGAAGACATAATGGGAAACAGCCTTTAAACATCTGCATACAGTTACGACCTAGCTAAGCATTCGTAGTCAACACTGTCAGATTGGCGCCCCAAACCTTCACTTATAGATACATCGTAACATATCATCTATTTAACACAGGAAAAAGCCAACCTAGACGATCGGTTACTTCAGATTATTCTACCAGGACTGAACAGACTAATTTGGATCGATACTTTCTAAAGATGATGCTATGGTCTGCCAGTTATTCTATTTCAATAACTTTTTGTATTTACGTGTATATCGAGTGATTGGCGTGAAGCAGTTGTAACTAAAATTTGTATTTTTTTACCAAGGTTAACCACCTTTCCATGATGTTTTTATAAAGCATTAAATCATTTTTCTTGGTAAACAATGTAGGTGCCATTGCTCGTTCTTAGCAATGGCATCTAAATTTGCATTGTTTACAAAGGGGTCAAAATTGCCCCTAAACCAGGATTTTCAAAATAGGTTTTTAGTTACAACCATTTCACGCGAAGCCCTCGATATCATTTCCAAAAAACTAGGATAAATGATTTCTTAAAAAATGAATTAAACCACGAACTCACATATGCAAACACTCGATTATTTCCTTATAGGCTTCATTGATACAATATTATAAGAAGCAACTTTACTTTGTAGCGTAGATACCTATGTAATGTCCACGGACGTTTATGTTATATCGACAAAGAAGATACAATAATACCTATTTTGCCTGATGCCATTTTTTAAAATTTGACTGCCTGATGCCATTTTTTAAACTTGACTGCCTGATACCATTTATTTAGAATTGACTACCTTATGCCATTTATTTAAAATTGACTAACTGATACAATTTATTCAAATTTCACTGCCTGATGCAGTTTATTTAAATTTGACTGCCTGATACAATTTATCTAAATTTGACTGCCTGATACAATTTATTTAGAAATTGACAACCTGATACAATTTTTTAGAATTGACTACCTGATACAATTTATTTAAATTCGACTGCCTGATGCTGCAATTTATTTAAATTTGACTGCCTGATACAATTTATTTAGAATTGACTACCTGATACAATTTATTTAAATTTGACTGCCTGATTCAATTTATTTAAATTTGACTGCCTGATATAATTTATTCAAAATTGACTACCTGATACAATTTATTTAAAATTGACTGCCTGATACCATTTATTTTAATTTGACTGCCTGATACAATTTATTTAAATTTGACTGCCTGATACAATTTATTTAAATTTGCCTGCCTGATACAATTTATTTAAATTTGACTGCCTGATACAATTTGTTTAAATTTGACTACCTGATACAATTTATTTAAATTTGACTGCCTGATACCATTTATTTAAATTAGACTGCCTGATACCATTTATTTAAATTTGACTGCCTGATACAATTTATTTAAATTTGACTACCTGATACAATTCATTTAAATTTGCCTGCCTGATACAATTTATTTAAATTTGACTGCCTGATACAGTTTATTTAAATTTCACTGCCTGGTGCAATTTATTTAAATTTCACTGCCTGATACAATTTATTTAAATTTGACTGCCTGATACAATTTATTTAGAATTGACTACCTGATACAATTTTTTAGAATTGACTACCTGATACAATTTATTTAAATTTGACTGCCTGATACAATTTATTCAAAATTGACTACCTGATACAATTTATTTAAATTTGACTGCCTGGTACAATTTATTTAAATTTGACTGCCTGATACCATTTATTTAGAATTGACTACCTGATGCCATTTATTTAAAATTGACTAACTGATACAATTTATTTAAATTTCACTGCCTGATGCAATTTATTTAAATTTCACTGCCTGATACAATTTATTTAAATGTGACTGCCTGATACAGTTTATTTAAATTTCATTGCCTGATGCAATTTATTTAAATTTGACTGCCTGATACAATTTATTTAAATTTAACTGCCTGATACAATTTATTTAGAATTGACTACCTGATACAATTTTTTAGAATTGACTACCTGATACAATTTATTTAAATTCGACTGCCTGATGCTGCAATTTATTTAAATTTGACTGCCTGATACAATTTATTTAGAATTGACAACCTGATACAATTTATTTAAATTTGACTGCCTGATGCAATTTATTTAAATTTGACTGCCTGATACAATTCATTCAAAATTGACTACCTGATACAATTTATTTAAATTTGACTGCCTGATACCATTTATTTTAATTTGACTGCCTGATACAATTTATTTAAATTTGACTGCCTGATACAATTTATTTAAATTTGCCTGCCTGGTACAATTTATTTAAATTTTACTGCCTGATACCATTTATTTAAATTTGACTACCTGATACAATTTATTTAAATTTGACTGCCTGATAAAATTTATTTAAATTTGACTGCCTGATACAATTAATTTAAATTTGACTGCCTGATACAATTTATTTGAATTTGCCTGCCTGATACAATTTATTTAAATTTGACTGCCTGATACAATTTATTTTAATTTGACTGCCTTATACACTTTATTTAGATTTGACTGCCTGATACAATTTATTTAGATTTGACTCCCTGATACAATTTATCTAAATTTGACTGCCTGATACAATTTATTTAAATTTGACTGCCTGATACAATTTATTTAAATTTGACTGCCTGATACAATTTATTTAAATATGACTGCCTGATACAATTTATTTAGATTTGACTGCCTGATAAAATTTATTTAGATTTGACTGCATGACGCCATTTATTTAGAATATTGACTGCCTGATACAATTTATTGCAATTTGACTGCCTGATACAATTTATTCAGATTTGACTACATGACGCCATTTATTAAAATTATACTACCTGATACCATTTATTTAGAATTGACTGCATGACGCCATTTATTGAAATTTTACTGCATGATGCCATTTAAGAAGATTTGACTGTATGGTGCCATTTATGAAGATTTGACTGTATGGTGCACTTTATTTAGATTTGAATTCCTGACGCCATTTATTTAGATTCTACATTTGATTTTTTTCTACGTTAGACAATTATGCAACATGCTTAGTTTGTCAGTACTGAGAAGACGATTTTACCGTAACAAACGTTGACTCCAATTACTTTAGCCCTGTCACACCAGAGTATTTTAGGCTAACGCGTCAGTAACGTGTTGGAATTTCGGCAACACGCTTGTAAACGCTGATCAATGCTAAGCCAGCGTTAGATAATTTACAAAAGTCTTTGTGACAATCGTCATTCATCTTTCACCATTGGGCTAAACACATCTACATGTCAATGAAGACAGTTGCAAGGGAAGTATGTCGTATTGGTGCATGAAAGCCAGGAGACACACGTTATTTGACCTGACCGCACTGATACAACTGAAATATCATTGAAAAAGGCGTAAACTCCGTTAGACTTATCAATAGGTCATGACAAAACATAGGCTTATCTGGATTTCCTCTAGATTTTCTGAGGTCGCATGGTCTCGATGATCATTCTTTTTCTATGGCGCGTCTTTTAATGTCCACGAGGAGGTATTACGATGTTAAGGTTTTATATATAAACGATTTCGAAGATATATGTTCGCGATATTTCGTATTTTAAAGCAAAATGGGGCATATGGTAGATAGATACGATCTTAGTTTCGGAATGATTTACTCTAGAGAATACTGTTTGTACGGAAGCCAGAAAGAGTGGTGCCCTCGTTCTGGCTATGATTGAGTTTGATTTGATTTATGGAACTTTTTATCATCCTCTCAAATAACGTTTTATACTGCTATTCCGATTTTATTTTCGAATTATTTCAAATTTAATATATTGTTGATTTAACCCTTTTCTAGTGTGTTTCGTACACACACTAGCGAGATAGTGTTTCTGCTTTATCCATGTTTTCATAACCATTCAACAATATACGTTGATTCAATTGGCCATCGTAAAGTTTGTATCACTTTGAGTCTGATACATAAACAAACATTCGGGTATATTTGAAATGCAGAGATTTATCATGATTCAGATCACAACAAAGATATTAAAATTGCTGACGTTGTCAACAATGGTATGATTCAAGTCTTACCTTTTGTTTTTTCTAACTTTTAGAAGCTACACATACAATGATTGATTTGGAATTAACGCCGTTTCAACATTTTCTACAGTTATATCACGGCGGCCAGTATCATGTGTTTCCCGTCTGTCTCACACCAGTGTTCCAAATAACTGTGTCTCCAAGCAACTGGCTTTATATAACATATATATATTCCTAGCCCTTTGGCGGATGACGAATGTCGCTTGTGTCATTAAATGTTATCAAACCTTGTAAAGCATATCGGCCGAGTTGGGGTTCAAACTACAACTGGCTTGACAGCCCGCGTCGCTACCGATTGAGGTACCCGAACTCGGCAAAAGGTTCACAGACAACTGATCCCATGTAATCATTCTTAAGGGACAATTCATATATATAAATATTTTTTTGTATGGTGTTTTACGCCGCTTTTAACAATTTTACAGTTATATCAAAGCGTTTCTTGGGTTAGCTATCAGGGCGTAGCTCCATTTAGGCACTGTAAGCACGTGCCTACACATTTTTTCTCAAAATGCCCCCAAAAATGCAGCTGCGGCGATAGACATCTGCGTAATGTATGTACCAGATCAGCCTTGGGTAATAGATGTATACAGTAGTTATTCCTGAAACAGAAAATCCACAGGAGGCGAATAGTGTCTATCCGGGCAGGCCTGTGTGGCATGCTTAGGCTGATCCGGGTCGATACTTTACGCAGAGTCCACAATGTTGATTTTCTCACGAGACGGCCTACACATTGATTATTGCAAAGCTACGCCCCTGGCTATTAGTACTATAGGTGCATGTATCCTCACACCAGTCAGTCGTAATGCTGATTCCACTATGCTGAGCACCAAGGAAGGAAAGCATTTCGATGGCTTGGCGTGAAACGGTTGTAACTAAAATACGTATTTTTTTACCAAGGTTAATCACCTCGCCATACAGTCTGTATAAGCGCTAAATCATTTTTCTTAGTAAACAATGGAAATTTAGGTGCCATTGCTCGTTCTGAGCAATGGCACCTAAATTTGCATTGTTTGCAAATGAGTCAAAATTGCCCCTAAACCAGTGTTTTCAAAATAGGTTTTTAGTTACAACCGTTTCACGCCAAGCCTTCGATTTTCTTCCATATTTAAAGTGAAGAAATCTCTTTGTTTAAGTTACATCTGTTGTTCTGGTTAGTGTTACTTCTAATTTTATAAAAAAGAAACGCTTGGTTTAAGGTTGAACAAAACCTAATGAAATTCCTGATTGGCGTGGAATATGTCAAGCTTGGCAAATGAAGCAATTTTCTTGTCTTTTATTTGAATAAATGAGGTTGTTTCGATGTCATCATTTTGTTAAAAATGTCCAATTGTGTGGCACATTAGCGTTTGAAAGGTTGGTTATCTGATGAACTATTATCTTCCACAAACTATAATGAAGGGCAAAACCTAATATTTCAAAATCAGTGTATATAACAACTCTTTGAGTGGTGTTCCAAGAAATCTAACCAAAGCCTAATGTCAAACACGTGAACAATTAATTGTATGCCTGTGCATTCCTCAAAATGGAAACCGTTTTTTCAGAAGTTTCTTGAAACGTACAATGTTCCATGGCAAACAGTTATATCTGGGGTGGACTACGCGCAGTCTGATCTGGCTCTAAATGTGTCGTAAAGGCGTTTTCGCAGAGCAACACGCATTGAAATATTATTAAAATATTTCTACCCAATCAGATTGTGGGTTCTTATATTCAAGTTGTAGCTTCTTTAAATCAACCATTTTCCTGATAGATACAGTATCAAACATCTCAGGTCGCAGGCCATATTGAAAACAAAATTGAAAACGAGTTTAACTCATGTTCCAGATGTTACAATTGTCCACTCAAGTTTCAAAAACCTTCAAAGATGAAGTATGGTGGATCTTTTCTTTGTAATGAGCCGAGTACAGACATTTTCAAGATGATGTGTATGGTGGATTTTTTCTGTGTAATAAGCCGAGTACAAAGATGAAGTAATGTGGAATTTTTCTTTGAATGAGCCATGGACAGACATTTTCAAGATGAAGTATGGTGGATCTTTTCTTTGTAATGACCACGGTAGATATGCAGTGGATTTTTTTAATTAGCCGAGTAATGAGAAGATCTACATTCAAACTGTGTGACCAATGCAATTATTGAAGATATTCCTTTAGAGGGCTGCTCACTGCATGTAAGACAATGTGTGTCGTGGTTTACATTATATATCTTTTTTTCAATGTTTTCGTACGTTTTAGAGAACTACACCATTTCTTGAAAAATGAAGGTTAACAAAATGTTTAATATTTATAACAACTGAAACATTTGTCTGTGCAATTGTTTACATTCTATTCGATCTTATAAGTAGCATTTGGAATTTCATTAACCAATATGAACGAAAACAAAAATCATAAAAAAGGATAACGCTCCTTTCTGTAATATCGTTTAAGACATTGTGTATATAATTGTCGATATTACAGTCACATCATTCGGGAAGAGAAATATAATTAACAAAGTTAAACGATGGTACACAACGAGGTAATTGTGGCAAACAAATATAAGCCTTCCCACGAGAAAAATAACAGTGTGGACTCTGCGTAAAGGGTCGATACATTACGCAGAGTGCACAAGGGTACAGGTTGGCATTCTAAACAATGTAGGTCCGTACCGTCTTGTCTTTCCACTCATTCTTATCAGAATATTCACAAGTTGATAGAATATTATTTATAAACTTGAGCAAATAATATACGAATAGTGTAGATCTTAAACAGACTGCGCGGGATCTATATTGTTTTAAAAATGTATATCGTTCCCTTTCTCATGCACTGACACATTTTAATAATCGTCAGTATAAATGGTATTTATGTCCGAAAATGGTCAACTTGAACACAGGGTTGAAGACATTGTTAAAAAAGATAAACTTGTTCCTTTTGAGAAATTCATGTTTTATCCACAACATATTCAAAGAGTCGATTAGTTAAAAGGCATGTAACGTCCTCGTCAGCCAATGAATGAATGCTATAGAAAAGTACACACTTAGTGTAAGTATCACACACTAAAACGTTGAATAAACTTAACAGCAAAATAATTCTACAAAACCCCGAAATCTTTTTGTTTTATAATAAGATATTTTTTGACTTGTGCATCATCAAACAAAGTTAAACATATACAGTACATCAAATGAAAACATATACAGTATATCACATGAAAACATGAAATGAACGGAATAGAAATACTGCAAGTTTTAGAGGACAAACAAATCGCATGACGTTATTAAAGAGAAAATGTTCGAAATTATGGTAAAAATGTTAGATCTTTATGTTAACACATCTGTTACAGACTAAGCTTCGTCGCATAATGTTACTTGAATTTTACACTAGAGAATGATAACATTGACGGCTTTATAGAATTGTAGTTAGGGGTGTATGTTTTACGTTATTAGTTAAAAGTTAGGCATACACATATAACATGAAAACAGTCCCCAATTTCATTAGAATTACAACACAAACAATAACGTAAATGTCTATCTACCCTATTCCTCACATATCCTCCCGTTTCAATACGTAAAGAAACAACAAGAAGAATTTTGATGGAAAGCATCAAAGACGCCGCGCATGCTTTTGAAGCATGACTTAAAGGAATCAAATGCAGTTCAGTGCATTTAAATAACCTGTGAAAGCAAACAGGATGTAAATATTTCGAAAAAGAAGGCCAAATGTCCCTTTATTTTAAACAAGAGTGCCAAGATGTGCCTATGTTGCTCACCTGGCTACCATAGCCTATATAAAAAGGTTACCAAGAGCAAGCAGAAAGGGTCACTATTGACGTAGGCATTAAACGTTTTATATGCTACGATCTATGTGATATTCAGCATGTGAAGTTTAGTCGTGAAATAACAAGTTTAGTCCTGAAACCATTTGGTTTACGGTTTGCTAACATTTACTGCAACTATAATGTGTCATACAAGCTGAAATTTTAATTCTTCTTACTAAATCCATTAGATAAAAACAAACATAGGTGCTTAGATATTAACATATATTACGGTTTATTGCCTCTAGTTATAAGTTAAGTGTGACACAAGTTTTGGAAGGAGAGGGGGAAGTCTATTCTCCTTCCAGTTTAGCAGAAGTATGATAGCAAAAACGGGAGTATATAAACAAAAAATACGAAGTAATTAAAAAAAAAGAAGAAGATATTTATGATCAAGTATTATGTAAGTTCACATGTATAGTCAACATATAGCAAGAATTATTAAGTCTGTTGTGTTTGTTTGTAATGTCACTTTAACCGTTTTGAACATGCCAGTAGAAAAATAAACAAACAAAAATGGTCAAGTCAGTTCCCCAAGAGCAAAGAGCGAAAACCAGTTGGTACGAAACGAAACATGAAAAACCGGGTACGAATCCAATGAATTTTAGAATTCGATGAAATCGTGAAAACAGCGAAGTGTTCATAACGTAAGGAAGCAGAGACAACTTAATTACTCTATTGGAACCGACGACACCTTGTCGTCTATTAAATAAGAATGACCAAAATCGCCAAGCGATGACATGCTGCATTTACAAATAAAAGAACGGGTTACGTTACGGCCATGCCTATTGCATAGTTGGGTTACCGTTGTTTTTACAGTTTCTAGAATTATACTATAATATGTAGTAATTAAAATGAATCATCATTGATTTTGTAAAGATTACTCACTTATTTAAAAATCTCAATATTGTAAATAGGCAAAACAAATCGGCAGAAACTTTTTTCTGAGTTTTGATTTATCGGTTCGTAAACCAAACTATAAAAAACACGTAGCCTAGGAAGTTAGGGGAAAGTTATTAAATACCCATTACATGTGTCTTAAGTTTTGTAATAACGGTAGAAGACATACGTATTTTGTATCTTGCTGTTTCTTAAATCATGTTATACAATTAATTTATACATAAAGGTTGTTTTGTTCAAACATATAACAGAACAATAATAATGTTGGTTGCTCCCTTTTCGATTACGTCACCCCATGGTACAAAATTAAAACCTATCCCATACTGACGCCGCGCTTCAACGTGGCGTCAATCATCGGAGAAACGGGTAAGAATCTAAGATTTGAGATATAAGGGGCGTAAATTATGAGAAACAAGATCAAGATATTCTTCGTAGTCATACTTAAGTTAAGAAGTGTTATTCACATCTATAGAATGGCTTTGTAATACAATACCAGACCAAACCTGGATAAAATATTTAATGTGTATTTAATGCCCTAATCAGACACTCACGGATGCTACGGATGGCTTGTCCGTATCTATCCCTTCTATCCGTAATGGTCCGTATCGCACCCCATAGTCCGTAACTGTCCGTATAGTATCCGCAGGTGCCACAGGATCCGCGTCCGAATTTTAAAAACTTTCAAAATCAGGCGCGGACGGACGAGTAAACCGTAATGATCCGTAACTAAAGCTAACTGAAGGCGTTTATCCGTATCTAATCCGTATCTAAATATATCATTCCGCGGTCCATCCCCAGTTGTGGACTGATACGGTTTCATGCGGATCCTTACCTTTAGTTACGGTTAATTACGGGTCTCATTCTGCGTATTGTTACGGACTTTTATCTAAAGAAACTTTCAATACGGATAGCTTGTGTTCCAATACTGACAGCTATCTATTTGTGGGGATGAATGCGGATAATTGCGAATAACTTATTTCAGATACGGATAAATATGGATTTTTACGGATTCCTGCGTTCCATTAACTTCTTGTGCGACGATCTCTACCACTTTGGCACAACAATGACAAGTGAACCCAGGATTCTGGGAAGGTTTCTCGATCTATATATACTGGATGGTCTTCTGACATAACCATTGGTGTCTTCCTAGTTTCACAGCGATGCAGACTGCTCTTGCTGAGACTCAGCCAGTCCAACATGAACCTCACACTCAGCTATGCACAGCTCTTGCGCATCTGGATGGCACGCCGTCGGGAGAGGAGGAGGTGGGCCGGCCGTTGGATGACTCCCAGGCCGGAACCGGGAGCGTATGTAAACCTCGTGCTGCTCTTGAGGAACGAGGATGTGTTGGCGTTCCGCAACTTCACCGGGCTCAACCCCGAGATGTTCCAAGAGGTCGCTCACGCCGAGACTACAGAAGAAAGACACTTGGTACGTACAGAGACTCGCAGGAGGTTGGCCATCACACTCAGGCACCTGGCCACGGGGGACTGCTACAAGTCGATGATGTACCTGTTCTATGTGCCGCACAACACCATCTCCCTTATAGTCCGGGACGTCTGTTAATCCATTGTGGACGAGTACGGCGCCTAGGTGTTCACAAACCCGACGATAGCTGAGCGGTGGAAACGGAGGTCAATGCAGCCTTCTGCAGCCGGTTGAACTTTCACCATGTGCTAGGTGCCTTGAATGGAAAGCACATACGCATCAGGTGTCCTGCCCACGGAGGGTCCCCGTTCTGCTACAAGGGGTACAAATCCATTGTGCTCCTAGTCCTCGTTGACGCGAACTACAGGTTCATGTGGGCCTAAGTCGGTGACCCAGGGGCAGCATATGATTCCTAGCTTTGGAACGAGTCGACTCTGTGAGATGTGGTCATCTCCAACACAATCGGCATCCCCGAACCTGAACATCTGCCTGCCAATGACCGTCAGATGCCGTTTTTCATCATCGGGGACAACGCATTTGCCCTCAACGACTGGATGATGAAGCCCTTCGCTGCTACGCCTCAAGGAAGAGAACGAGCGGGTCATCAACTATTGCCTTTCTCGTGCCAGACGATGTGTGTAAATGCCTTTGGTATACTGGCCAACCACTGTGGCTGCCTGCTCACCACCCTCCGACAGGAGCCGCAGAATGTAGAGAACATGGTGCATGCGTGTGTGACACTCCACAATATGATTAGGACAAATGATTGTGCACTTGGCGACCGTGAGAACGAGCAGCACAACCCCTACCCGGCTCGTGGAGAGATGATGCTGTTCTGGATAATTTGGAGAGGCAGCTGTTCGGCAACAACACCAGCAGGGCGGCGAAGAGACAGAGGCTGTATCTAAAGCACTAACTACTACAGCGGAAAGGCCGGATCGGTACCATGACAGTGGCGTATGATGCAGTGATGGCGCGGTGCAATGTGTGTTAATTGTATTAGTTGGGGTTACCATTTCATAAACTTGTTAATTGCAAAAGTGGGGTCAACATTTCATGAACTTATTTGACCTTTATTTATTTAGTGGTCCAATTAAGGACAAATAAAGGTTTGTAAAATAAAGGTAAATAAATTAATAATAAAATAAATCAATAAATATCTCTTGGACCTTCAATGTTTTAATCTTGACCCCACCTATAAATAAAGGTGAAATAAATAAATGTCCAATAAAGGTCAAAGAAATATATGTGTAAGAAATAAATTCATGTTCAAATTGCCAATGGCGATTGTGGACGTCTCCCCTTCTATCCACAAGACATGGGCAACACCGTATCTGAAGGTATCTATCCGCATCTAAAGGTACCAGAATGTAATTGAAGTAATCCGTATCTATCCGTATCTATCCTCATTGTGTCAATTCAAAGGGATCGTATCTAACCGCTAGCATCCGCTGACATCCGCATTTTTCCTCAACCATCCATATCTATCCGGATCTATAGGTAACTGTATCCAAAAATTCATCAAGAAAATAGGCCACGCCCATAAATTCTGCGGAAGACTGCGGATTATGTCCGCAGCTATCCGCCCTATCCGCAATGTGTGTGTCTGACTGGGGCATTAGGTTCAAATGTTTTAGTATGCGCTGTCAATTACCTTCGCAGAAACAGATGAACATAATAACTTTATTACATTATTTTCCAAGCATTCTCCAATTGCAATTTCGTAAACCATTCTGAGATCTATTATTATTCCATACCTCCCTGGCGTTCCAAATAGGGATATAACAAATGAATCATACAGCTGATATAATAACCAAGGTTGACATGGAATCTGTTTTTAAATTTTGATAATTTAACCAGGAACGTAAATGATACTTATCTAAGTCCCTGATATAACATTAACAACTTTCACCGCTTTGCCTGCAACATATTCTTGATTTAAAGCATGTAACATGGTTGTATGTAAAATCTGAATAGCTTGGTTACCATTGAAATCTATTGTATTGTGGCATAACTAAGAACATGACTGTTTATGGTTCTCGATTCACATTGATAATAGGGCTCTGCTTGTCTATAAGAGCTCATCGAGCACGTGCGTCAATAAATTTGATGTGATGGCGTTTTTGTTTACTCTATAAGTCCAAACTATTTCAGGGTGAATGCAATATGTCTGATATGCATTGGTTGATTCGAGGTTGTTTAAAATGCAAAATTGTTTAACTTTGAAATTAAGAATACACTATAAGTTTAGAATAAGAAAAATAATGAATAGAAATAATTGATGGCTACGGACCCTGAGACAAATTTTAGGGAGTTATTGTGCTTTAATGTGGGTTTTTTGATGATGGATTAACTATATCCGAGCCCACGCACTATGTACACTGCATCAAAAATAAATTGAGTTCCTCGTTTACATTAACAGAAACTAATCAGTCAAAACCTTTTAGGAAATCAAACGCGTTCGCTTTTCAACGTTCCAGCAATATGATTAAAACGTGATAAATGTTTTCAATAAAGCTGTTCACCAGATTTATCTTAAATGCAGCTGTGGTATATATAAGGAGTGTGCAATGATGCATGGTGTGTCGTGGTTATACACGCTTACCCCGTATAAAGGGTTGTCTCGAATTGACCTTAAACTCTTAAATACTTGTGAGCACGTGCTCGGTTGGTATGGCCAATGAAATCGCACGATGCAGAAAACGACCGTGCTATACAATCACAGCACTCTTTGAACTGTTTTGAACCGAACCATTTGCTAAACTATAAACAATTGTATGGGGCAGTCATCAGAGATATATATATATATATTATATACAAGCGTTTAGGTCTGGTTTTAATGAAATAAACCGTTTACTGATAGAGGGCAATACCAGTTCCCTAAGCTATTAAGAGGGGCTCTAATATTTAGTATAATATATTGGTTAATCATTTGATAAGCACAATTGGACATTTGTGGCACTAGGTCATTCAAATGAGTACCATCATATTGTATATAGCAGAAATGTCCCCATCCCCTAATGACCCCGAACCAACGACAGCAAACGGACTCTTGTAGAGGGCCATCATATGTGCATTCCGGTGAAATATATCGTAGTTGCTTTGGTTGTTTCTAAGAAAAAAGACTTCAATATAAAGTAAGTAAGTAAGTACACAAGTTGATTAGTGCAAAACGTCCCAAACATCTTGAAGTATATGAGAACAAATAATTTTCAAATTATAACTTTTCCGTAGACATAATAACTAATTTTCAACATGGACTCAATACATTCTTACTTACTGTAGGAAATGATGCTGGAAATGTAACATCGGGTCATTTGGTAAGTTTATAATTGAAGAGCATTCAAAGCTCTCTTGGTCTATACAACTATATCCGTCTATAACAACATACTTATCTGGCTACACACTAGAGCTCAAGACAGGACATTCTGGGGGCAGTCTATTCAAATGTATTCGTCTATAACAACATATCCGGCTTCACCCTAGAGCTTAAAGACAGGGCATTCATTCTGGGGCAGTCTATTCAAGTGTATTCGTCTATAAAAAAAAACATTTCTGGCTACACCCCAGAGCTCAAAGACAGGACATTCCGGTGGGCAGTCTATTCAAGTATATTCGTCTATAAAAACACATCTGGCTACACCCTACAGCTCAAAGAAAGGACATTCAGAGGGCAGTCTATACAAGTGTATTCGTCTATAACAACATAGCTTATACACCCTAGAGCTCAAAGACAGGACATTCTGGGGGCAGTCTATACAAGTGTATTCGTATATGACAACATATCTGGCTACACCCAAAGCTAAATGACAGGACATTCAGGGGGTAACAAAGAGAAAATAAATAATGGAGTCACGCATGCATAATTTCTTCAGATGCCGTCTGATAAATTGCTGGAAATTTTTATCCATGCTAGTGGCACACATTAGTCAAAGCAAAACAATTTTGAAATTCTGTCGTCGAGCTTTCTCTATTGACTGGGAATGATTTATGTGGTCCTCTTTTCAATGTTGTAATGGAATAAGATTAAAGTGAATTATGCGCTATAGCGGAACATGTGATGGTTCCCTTTTCTTTCATTTATTGTTATTCTACTTGAACGAAATTGTATTTTAAATGCGTTTTTGATGAATGACTCATGTTTCATATATGTGTCGTTACACAAATCATATAGCTGGCTTTTTTGAAATAAACCTTTGAAGTTATTTATAAAGTTCTATATAGTATGAACGTCAACAAGTGACACTTTCTTTATGGTACAAATCCACCAGCATCTGTATTTCTTTAAGCACTTATATCATTATGTGAGATTTAAATTAAAAAGTTAAACCATGTTTAGATTGTTTATGTTTGAGTGAAGGTCGACCCCAAAACGCCGTCTTATAACATGCAGACAATCAGTAAAGGACACAGACAGGAGCGTAGCTCCCTTTAGGCACTGTAGGCACGTGCCTACACATTTCTTCTCAAAATGCTCCAAAATACAGCTGCGGCGATAGACATCTGCGTAATGTATCGACCGGATCAGCCTGCGCTGTCCGCGCAGACTGATCCGGCCGACACATTCCGTCTTAGGGGGATAGATGTATAGAGTAGTGATTCCTGATACAGAAAATCCACAGAAGGCGATAAGTGTCTGTCCGGGTAGGCCCGTGTGGCATGCTTAGGCTGATCCGGGTCGATACTTTATGCAGAGTCCACTATGTTGATTTTATCACGAGAAGGCCTACACATTGATTACTGCAAAGCTACGCCCCTGACAGATACTGGTTTTCCCGACAGCTGCTAATTATCGGTTATTGGATTATTTTCTTCCATAACTATGCTTGATAGTCTTGGAGACATGCGTCTAATAATGTTGGGACACGGGTTTCATCACTTCTTACACTTGCGTAGACTAGTTTGATTTAAATCGGGAACGGATTTTAGAGAAAAATATTGACAGATAAAATGCGTTTATGATGTGTACATCAAAATGAAGATTCCGATTCATTGAACTGTTGAAAGATTGTCTCGGAAAGCACTTGAGCCGTCTCGCGAGAAAAACCAACATTGTGGATATTGCGTTAAGTATCGACCCGGATCAGCCTAAGCATGCCGCGCAGGCTTACCCGGATATACCCCTTTCTCGTGGGACGGTTCCTATGTAGACTTAACATTTATTGGCAACTACCGGTATAAGATGAAGAAATTATTTTAGCGACAATGGCATAATTCTTTCGTGAATTATTCATTTTCTGTTTGTCTATGGTACAAGCGTTGTTATAAGTATTACAACAGTCGGGGTTGTGCGATATTTTATTACCCATTTGGTTCCCAGCTCAGCGTCCTATAAAAATAGCGACACAGTAATGAAGGGTAATCATTGGGACGATTTGTAATTGTTGCCAGCAATCGAATTATTTTCTACACATGTCTTATAGAGTATTTTTCGTGACACGTGTTTTT
Source organism: Serripes groenlandicus (assembly GCA_031761405.1). Lineage (NCBI taxonomy): Eukaryota > Metazoa > Mollusca > Bivalvia > Cardiida > Cardiidae > Serripes > Serripes groenlandicus. The sequence goes on along the minus strand of JASEVX010000003.1, from coordinate 15,810,653 downwards.
GATATATGAATTTTAGAAATAATACTAAGCCACGCTGTTCATCTTAGACAATTACATTTTAATTGTTTTTATCAATTACATTACTCCCCTTTGCCAAATAATTATACTTAACCAATAGCGATATTCCATCTTTTCCTATAATAGTTTTAGCCGTCCCGCGATAAATCCAACCTTGTGGACTCTGCGTAAAGTATCCACCTGGATCAGTCTAAGTATGCCGCGCAAACCTTGATAGACACTGTTCGGCTCCGGTGGATTTTCTGTTTCAGGAAAAAATACTCTATACTTCTATCACCCTGATACGGAATGTGCCGGCCCGGATCAGTTTGCGCGGACAGCGCAGTCTGATCTGGGTCGATACATTACGCAAAAAAACCATAACGAGATGATTATGCTTTTCTAGGCTTTCTCGCGGCAATATTTTCACAAATCATTATCTACAGGCAATTGGCTATCTTCCAACTTGATCACTTTATCTGAGTGGTGACGAGCCCCCGTGGTTCAGTTGGTAGCGACGCGGGCTGTCAATCCAGGGGTTGTGAGTTCGATGTAAGCTCGGCCAACATTCTTTCCGACGATTGACAAAAGTAACTGTGACAAGCGTCATTCGTCTGGGCTAACAGTCTATGTGGAAAAGCTGCCAGTTGCTCGGAAAGTATGTTGTGTGGTGAACTGGTGTGAGAAAGCTAGGAAAACACAATAGTAGGTGAACTGGCCGCCGTGATATGACTGAACAATTGTTGAAAACGGCGTTAAGCCCCAATCACTTAATTATCCTAGTGGTGGAATATGACTAAACTTGTCTAAATGACCATCGAACAAAATGTTGACAAAGTCGGTCGCTTGTCTTCAAGTTCCTAGACATGTATCCAACGAGTCTAGCGATATGGGGTCTTTAACCTTCCTACTTGTTAACCCAGTTTACGCCGCTTTCAACCATATTTCAGTTATATCACGGCGACAGTTCACTTATTCATGATCCCTGGGTAAACAAACCAGTACTAGGCTAGACAATGTGCCTTGCCCAAGGGCACTCCACCATGACTGTAGGCATTTAGGTATATAGTATGGCATATAAACGAATGATGAGGACATTTTAGTCTTTTCTGTACGTAGATCCAATACGACCCCAAATCGCTAAATATCCCTATATATAACATATATCCGAACTCCGAAGACTGTTGAGCCGAGCGGATGAACAGGCTCGCCGGTGTCTTTGCTCAACGCAGATGAATTAAGACTCCAAATCGCTATACCGCTTTATATCATTTACTCGGAGAAATAGTTTAATTAACAATATCTTGTTACGAATTGTTACTGTATGATAAGATTAACCCTTTCCCCCATACAACAATTCTGCAGCAGACGACTTTGAACATATTTTGTCAGAAAATAGAAAAAATCTCTATAATTGAATAGATAACCTATGAATAAAAGTGGAAAACATTGTGGCAAAAGGAGAAATTGCTCGTTTTGAGCAATGTCTTCTTTTGTCACTATGTTTTCAGAAAGCTGTCTGCTGAAGAGGCGTCAGAAAGCGTCTATATGAGGGAAAGGGTTAAGCATTATACTCCTATTACAAAGTGCTACTCCTCTATAAATTATTAATAGTATTAAGGAAGTATTTGTCTATATTTTTTCTATTTTGAATGATAAATGTTCGATTTTGTGTATATCTCATGTATATGTTTTTTTGTATGATGTGTTGTATGGTGTGTTGTTTGACTAGAAACTATGTACTTTACGTCAATAAAACATATGTAAATATTGATAAAAACCGAGTGTTCACTTGTATTAAGACCCGAAGCGATTCATATATTGTATGTTTGTATTTAGGAATATCTCCACGAGTAATGGACCGGCCAGTTGTATATAGATCAACTCATATACAAGTCAGGAGCATCGATTCCGTGAGAACAAATGAGCCTTTCCGCGAGAAAACCAACATTGTGGACTCTGCAAAAAGTATCGACCCTGATCAGCCTAAACATGACCCGACGGTAAACTAACCCGGACAGACACTTTTCGCCTCCTGTGGATTTTCTGTTTCAAGAATCATTAATCATTAGCTCTATCCCCCTGAGACGGAATGTGTCGGACCGGATTAGCTCGCTGACTGATCCGGATCGATACATTACACAGAGTCCATACTGTTGGTTTTCACGTGGAAAGGCTCAAATTAAGAGATATTGCTTGCGAATTGTGTTTCCCGTTGAATGTTGCAATAAAAGGACTTTACGAGACAGTGTAATCTACGTCATATTGATGTTTCATTTTCTCAGATATGAACATGTTGTTTACGCCTCTGTATAAGACGATTCGTGAACATACCAGGCGTACTGTGAAAACCCCCCATAATGAGCCGTCCCGCGAGGGCTTACCTTTCAGATTTAAAATAAACCCGTGCCGAGGGCTTACCTTTCACATTTAAAATAAACCCGTGCCGAGGGCTTACCTTTCACATTTAAAATAAACCCGTGCCGAGGGCTTACCTTTCACATTTAAAATAAACCCGTGCCGAGGGCTTACCTTTCACATTTAAAATAAACCCGTGCCGAGGGCTTACCTTTCACATTTAAAATAAACCCGTGCCGAGGGCTTACCTTTCACATTTAAAATAAACCCGTGCCGAGGGCTTACCTTTCACATTTAAAATAAACCCGTGCCGAGGGCTTACCTTTCAGATTTAAAATAAACCAGTGCCGATGGCTTACCTTTCAGATATAAAATAAACCCGTGCCGAGGGCTTACCTTTCACATTTAAAATAAACCCGTGCCGTGGGCTTACCTTTCACATTTAAAATAAACCCGTGCCGAGGGCTTACCTTTCAGATTTAAAATAAACCCGTGCCGAGGGCTTACCTTTCACATTTAAAATGAACCCGTGCCGAGGGCTTACCTTTCACATTTAAAATAAACCCGTGCTGAGGGCTTACCTTTCACATTTAAAATGAACTCATGCCGAGAGTTTACCTTTCATATTTAAAATAAACCCATGTCGAGGGCTTACCTTTCATCAATTGTCTCTTATTACCACAATTTTATCAACTATTTTTAATAGTTATACGTTTATATATAGAGAGTTTCAAAATTCTCTCCTAGATGTTTTTAAAACCGTCTGATTTTGTTTGTAAGTCGGAAAGGGCTAATATTGCCGTAGCAAACCTGAAAGTAACATAAAGAGACAAATTCAGCACGGACATACCTAGACATCTTTAATCCATTTGTTTAGCGTTTATTTATATAAATAGACAATATAAATAGGAATCTAATCTCCGGGGAAATTTAAACATTGGCAACAAGACGTTCCTGGTCAAAGATGTTACGTAGCCTACGATGTATGTACAATATTGCAGACTATATACTTAAAAGATACTATGCTTCAATTTATGCCTTTCCAACATACAACAAATCTGAAGCAGCAGACGACCTATGAACAACTACTGAACTTGTCTTCAAACGAAAGTATAGTCATTGAATATACAATGTATTTGAAATCATTTTTGTAAAGGAAGAGCAAAATGAATGCAATTAAAATTAAGTTTTTTTTATTAATTCTAAAATGACCAATTTCAATAATTGAATTTTAAAGTGTGCATTATATCAGTTCTATGTCTGTATTATATAGAGACAATGTAACACAAATCACTTTGAGCAATTTCTCCTTCTGCAAAAAGGTGTTGTCAAAAGCAATGTGATGCAGATGCCCCCAATAACCACAGTGAACTGGCGAACAGTACAATACAAATACGAACTATTTTAGTGGCAATCATGTTTTAACAGTACAAGTAGTGAACAGTTATCACGCATTTTAACAAAGGTCAATAATCATCGCCAGCTGATCAATCAAGCGTGTTAGACGGAATTGGAAACCTGTTAATGACAGAAGAAAATATACCAACTTGGTCGTAATCGTAATTCACCGTTAACAGATATATCAATGGTCATTGACATCATTGTATATTTGAGCCGCCCCGCGAGAAAAAACAACATTGTGGTCTCTGCGTAAAGTATCGACCCGGATCAGCCTAAGCATGCCGCGCAGGCTTTTCCGGGCAGACACTTTTCACCTCTTGTGGATTTTCTGTTTCAGTAATGATTACTCTATACCTCTATCCCCCTAAGACGGAATGTATCGGTCGGGATCAGTCTGCGCGGACAGCGCAGGCTGATCTGGTCGATACATTACGCAGATGCCATAATGTTGGTTTTCTCGAGACGGCTCACTTGGTAACGCAGCCACAGTACACGTTTCCTTGTATAACTCTTTCAGCGCCGAATTTCCTAAATTAGACTCGTCCATGTTCAATATCGGGCAAATACATTTTACTCGTAAAAAGAGTTTGGAATATTTTGATAACTAAAAGTCAACCAATGCTGATTTCAAGAGAGACAGCTCGTGAATCACACGCCGTTCATAATTTGAGCTGTCCCACGAGAAAACCAACATTATGGCCTCTGCGTAATGTATCGATCTAAATCAGCCTGCGCAGTCCACGCAGACTGATCCGGGTTGAAATATCCCGTCTCAGGGGGATAGAGGTATAGAGTAATGATTCCTGAAACAGAAAATCCACAGGAGACATAAAGTGTCTATCCGGGTACGCCTGCACGGCATGCTTAGGCTGATCCGGTTCGATACTTTACGCAGAGTCCACAATGTTGGTTTTATCGCGGGACGGCTTTTTTTTTTTTGATTTGTGTAAATTAGGTTGTTTTGTTATTGAACGTACAACAAAAGTTATATTTTTTCTATATTCTGTCTTAAAAGTTTAACTATGTATATAATAAGAGGAAACTTGTTTTCCAGTAGCGATACCTAACTTTGTATCGTCTATTCGGAGCGTGGAAAAAATAGATCTCTCTGGCCTTTCGGTCTCGAGAATACACCAGATTACACAAAAAGTGACTTGATGAATGTGTCCACTAACACCTTATATTTATACAATGCTCGTGCTCATAAATCTTTCGAGCGCATCCGGCAGAATGGCTAGGTGTTGGCATTTCCGTACATTGTAGGCTCTGACCAGCCGAGTCCCGATAGCTCAGTCAGTAGCGACGCGCGCTGCCAATCCAGGGGTTGTGAGTTCGAATCCCAGCTCGGCCAACATTCTTTCCGGCGTTTGACAAAAGTCACTGTGACAAGCGTCATTCGTTTTTCACCAAGGTTAACAGTCTATATTTGGAAAAGCAGCCAGTTACTTGGAAAGTATGTTGTGTGGAGTACTGGTGTGAGAAAGCTAGGAAACACATGAGTATGTGAACTGGCCGCCGTGATATGACTGAACAATTGTTTAAAACGCCGTTAAGCCCCAATCAATCAAAAACGACCAGACTGTAAATATGTTCTTTTCAGAGAAAGGCGTGAAACGGTTGTAACTAAACTTGATATTTCTTTACCAAGGTTAATCACTCGCCATAAAGTCTTTGGTAAACAATGGAAATGTAGGTGCCATTGCTCGTTCTGAGCAATGGCACCTAAATTTGCATTGTTTACAAAGGGGTCAAAATTGCCCATAAACCAGGGATCTCAAAATAGGTTTTTAGTTACAACCGTTTCACGCCAAGCCCTCGATATTCAAGTCGACGTTAGATATAACAAAGTTATATATGAACATGATATATCTTGACATAAGATATAACAAAGTTATATGTGAACATGATATATCTTGACGTAAGATATAACAAAGTTATATGTAAATATGATATATCTTGACACAAGATTTAACAAAGTTATATGTGAACATGATATATCTTGACACAAGATTTAACAAAGTTATATGTGAACATGATATATCTTGACGTAAGATATAACAAAGTTATATGTGAACATGATATATCTTGATCAGACTGTGCGATTTTTTAACACAATTTTGAACAAATGAGTCAGTCATATAACGGTGGTTAGTTCACATACCCATGTGTTTCCATATCGGCAGAGCTGGGTTCGAACTCACAACCCTTTGATGGACAGCCCGCGTCGCTACTGACTGAGCTCCAGGGGCTTGGCCTGTCAACAAATAGCCGATGATCTCAAACAGCTGAAATCAAATCAACGTTTTATCCTATACGAGGACGTCGTGGAGGACGCGTTAGTCTTAGAAGCGGCGCTTAATCTTCAATCAGTCATTATGTTGTATTATTAGACCTGGGACAGAAACGACATCTTCAAACAGTTTATTTCCCCTGAGATAACAAGCCTATATAAAGTGTCTGATTACTAGAAATTAAATGTCAGAAATGGGGTTTAGATTTTCTGTGAGAAATTCTCAGACTGCTGCCCACTGATTGTAGTTTTATTATCATTTGTCGCGACATGTTTCTGATTCAAGATCTCGTGTGATTTGACGTGATTTAGTGTGATTTAAAACAGATGTATCAGACATATCACAATACTGACAGTATGGTTTCCAATAAAGACATTTGAGCCTCTGTGGACTCTGCGTAACGTATCGCACCGGATCAGTCTAAGCAATCCGTGCAGGATAACCCGGACAGACACTGTTCGCTTCCTATAGATTTTCAGTTTCAGGAATCATTACTCTATACCTCTACCTCTCTGAAACGGAATGTGTCGGCCCGGATCAGTCTGCGCGGACTGCGCAGGCTGATCTTGGTCGATACATTACGCAGAAGCCATTATGTTGGTTTTTCTGGCGGACAGACACTTTTCGCCTCCTGTGGTTGAATCATTACTCTTTACCTCTATCACACTGAGACGGAATGTGTCGGCCCGGATTAGCCTACGCGGGCTGCGCAGGCTGACATGGATCGATACATTACGTAAAGTCCATAATGTTGGTTTTCTTGCGGAACGGCTCATTATCCGAAGAGACGAAAGCACATTTATAAGCCTCTTTCCCCATACAGACTTGCAGTAGACGATCTTTGGGGAGCAATTTACCCCTTTGTCACGATAATTACAGCTATTATCAATAAGAATACTTTCATCTATAGAGAGTTTTCATAGTTTTTCGCAGACGTTTACAAAGTCGTTCTCTTCATTGACCGCCTCGGTGGTGTAGTGATAGAGCGTCCGCCTCTGGTGCGGGAGGCCTTACGTTTGATCCCCGGCCGGGTCATACCAAAGACTTTAAAAATGGTAATAGTAATGGCTGCCCTCATTGGCGCTCAAGGTCAAGGTTGCGGCATTACGATTGACTGGCTGGTTTCAGCATGAATGGACCAGTAGTACCAGGAATCGCCGTGATATAACTGAACACTTGATGAAAGCGGCGTAAAACTCAAAGCAATCAACCAAATGTGCTGTATATTAGAAAGGCATGTTAACACATCATAATGAATACGCATAAATACGCATAATTTGGTGTATTAAAGAAAACATGAAATATATATGTAAGCAGAATGAAAATATCGTCCTGCTATTCTGTCACTCTGTTTTGTTTACAGTATGGTATTGCATATCCAGTGTTATCATACTTTACTCTTTACCACAGTATGGTATTGCATATCCAGTGTTATCATACTTTACTCTTTACCACAGTATGGTATTGCATATCCAGTGTTATCATACTTTACTCTTTACCACAGTATGGTATTGCATATCCAGTGTTATCATACTTTACTCTTTACCACAGACAAACAAATCGGAAGTAGGCGACTATGAAAAGATTTAGTAAAAAATTGGGAATGAAATAATTATTGAATAAAAATGACAACATTGCGAGAAAAGGAGATATTGCTCATTGAGAGAAATTTCTCCTTTAGCCACAAATATTTTCCAAAGTCGTCTGTCACAAAGACGTCAGAAAGGGTCAGTATGTGATAAAGGGCTATGAATGGTTTCCAAGTGAGATTCTAGTAACATTATTACCTAATGTTGCTAACTCATCTTTAATCTACATTCAGTTCGTCGGTTATCATTACAATGTATGTTACCGCCTATTGGTCTCAGTATTGTACTTTGATTTGCTATTATTTTATTTGGTAATTCTACAAAGCAATGGGAATATTGTATTAAAGTAAATTGGTTAGTTCAGAGGGATATAAATGTATTGCTTTGGTGTAAAATTAAGTATAACATTGATGTGATTGATTGGGAATAAGTAAACATTTATAGGGCCACGTTGCTTGATTAAATTTACCCACTTTAGGAAATATAAACACAGACAGAACTGAATAATCATTTGATATGCTATTGTCTTTCACTTTTTTATATGTTTCAGAAATTGATGATTACTTTACTGATGATTTAGTGTAATAACACGTCACGTCTTAAATCCGAGGTCATTCACTTAGCAGCCATATATGATAACTACAATTGTTGTCCTCTTCTTGGTCGCGCCCCTGTTGTTCAGTCGGTAGCAACACGGGCTGTCAATCAAGGGGTTGTGTGTTCAAACCCAAGCTCGGCCATATTCTTTTCGACGTTTGACGAAAGTCACTGTGACAAGCATCATTCGTATTCAACCAATAGGCTAACAGCATATGTGGAAAAGCAGCCAGTTGCTTGGAATGACTGTTATGTGGAGTATTGGTGTGAGAAAGCCAGGAGACACATATGTAGATGAACTGGAATCCGTGATATTAACATTGTTGAAAATGACGTTAAGTCCCAATCAATTAATTGTCCTTACCTCGGGGTTGGTACTATAGCTAGCCGAGTACTGGTTTGTTAACTTAGGGATCATGAATTAGTACCACAGTGCTATCACGGAAAATGGCATTAAACATAATACAAACAACAACTCATTTCAAGGCAATGTCTATGTCTTATTTGCGAATAGAACATATTAACGATGCACCATTAAACAACAACACATGACCATATGTATTACACGTGTAAAAAAAGACCTGCCTGTGGCGTCTCCATTTCAAATAATCTAGAAGGATCCTGTATACAGAGGTTTCCTGACACCTTTTATGACATTAAATGACGTATTGGCAAACAGTGTAAAGCCAGCACAGACTGCACGGGTGCTCTTGCTGAGCTTTATATACACTCATTGCACATGCCCTACGGTTGATATTCGTCGAGCACTGCTCATAAGAATATTAATCTGCACTGATGATCTTAATCTGCACTGATTGCAATTACATTCGGATTTTCTCGAACCAGTTCATAAAACATGTTGATATTTGAGTATTAGCTGCATATATTTTAAAAAATATATATTTTTAACTCGAAGATGTGTACATCTATTATGTCATGGAAGTTAAACATCACAAACATATTAACATCCTGGATCAATATAGTGCTTAATACAAAACTGGTTCCTAGAATAAGTGATCAGTCACGGCTATATTACTTAATTACTGGTTCCTAGAATAAGTGATCAGTCACGGCTATATTACTTAACTACTGTTGAACACGTCACAAAACCACATTCAAACAAACTATGTTTCGTTGTGTAACAGCGAAGCAAATGGAACATTTGGGTATTAGTTCAATTTGATCACTACTAAAACGGTTTCCCCTTTCTGTCTCAAAATCATTTTCTCTTCAGTTAACTCTTTCAGCGCCAAAGGCAATATTGAGGTTTTTGCAAACAATACTGATTCAGGTAAGTCAGCTCGTAACGAGCTGTCTCACCTGAAATCAGCATTGTTTGCCTTTTAGTTATCAAAATAATCAAAACTTTTATTACATGAGAAATGAAGACGCCCAATTTTGAACATGGAAGAGTCTACTTTTAACAATTCGGCGCTGAAAGAGTTAAACAGGTGTGTTATCACATCGGAAGACAGTTGTAAAGTATCCATAACAGAAACATGTATGCTACCTGATGAAATAAGTTTGAAATGGAAGTAGTTGCTACCCTTCTTAGCACTGAGGGTTGTTGGGATATCATTATGCGTGATGCGCTGCTTGGTGTCAGGACAAGTTTACTATCAGAACTTCTTATTTGCAAGGGTCATACCAAATACTTTAAAAAGGGTAGTTATGCCTTTCCACCTTGGCGCTCATGGTTGCGGGGCTACCAGAATTACGACTGCCTGGCTGATGTCAGGATAAATGGACCAGTATTACTGGTCACTTACCCAGGACACGCTCTGTCTGATATAACTGAACAATTGTTGAAAACGGCATTAAACAAACATCATACAAACTGTTTAACCCTTTCCCTCATATAGACGCTTTCTGATACCCCTGCAGCAGACGGCTTTTTGAAAACATAGTGACAAAAGAAGAAATTGCTCAAAACGAGCAATTTTCTCCTTTTGACACAATGTTTTCCACTTTAAGTCATAGGTTATCCATTCAATTATAGAGATTTTCTTTTTTTTGACAAAATATGTTCAAAGTTGTCTGCTGCAGAACTGTCGTATGAGGAAAAGGGTTAAATAAACGTTTGTCAATACCACCCAAAGTGTACAAACGGGAAAGCCCGGTGTTTTGAGATACGATATCGCATCATTTGACAGAATGCATGACGGATTTTCCCTCACCGTTAATATCCCGTCCTGATAACCTGTCTTGTTAGGTGTTTATCTGATATTTACCGCTTAATACAAGTTCCATCTGTAAGATGTGCCTACCGTTTTGCGCTTGGCTCCCATAAAACAAACCTTTATGTTAATGTTATATTAATGTAGTTTTATCCTTTCCAAAATCCAATTGCAGACCCTTTCATACGGTTATTCATGGGAAGATTGTGAAAAACATTGTCTTAAGACATTTGCAACGGCAATTTCATTTAGTTTATTGTGATAATACCTTCATGACGTTATTACATGATATCTTTATGCCATCTATCCTGCACATCACACCCTGATTTATCGTTACGATATCATGTCATTTGTCAGAAAAGTGACGGTGTGCATTGCCGATAAGAAATCATTTCATTTGTCGGAAAGGCGAGGGTTTCCATTGTAAGCTATCCTTCGTCATAGCAATTTTCCAACTTTATTACATATCCTACAAGTCAATTAATTTGATAACGACTTAAGATAAACCAGTACGTGTATCATTGCTATTTTAATTGCTGATTCCTCTCTGGCTGTTTAAGCGCATGTTGACGGATATGCAGTACACGCCTTTTGAAAGCGTTTAGACACAAGGAAATATTTCAGTTAAAAAGCAAGTTTTCATGTTGTCACAATGTTGTTACCTCTATTCAATAATTATACTTTTATATAGATAGTGTTCCAGCTGTCTGCAGCCAATCTGTTACATAAGGGGAAGGGTTACCAGGGGCGTAGCTCCCATTAGGCACTGTAAGCACGTGCCTACATTTTTTTTTTAAAATGCCCCAAAATGCAGCTGCGGCGATACACATCTGCGTAATATATCGACCATATCAGCCTGCGCTGTCCGCGCAGACTGATCCGGCCGACACATTTCGTCTAAGGGGGGGGGGGGGATGAAGATAGAGTAGTGATTCCTGAAACAGGAAGCGAATAGTGTATATCCGGGTACGCCTGTGTGGCATGCTTAGGCTGATCCGGGTCGATACTTTATGCAGAGTCCACAATGTTGATTTTCTCACATTGATTATTGCCAAGCTACGCCCCGGGCTACTTTAGTAAAAACTGCAATATGACTTTAAAGGGAGATCAACCTCTCACTGCTAGCCGCAAATCTACTCTACCTACATTGGACCGAGTTATTTATTGTAATGGTAAATCCATTCACTTAAGGAATATACTATATAACTCAAGTCATGTGCCAATAATCAAATCACCCTTTATAAACAGTGAGGAAAGTAAGCAAACACAACCTACCTTGCGTGGAAGAGTATAATACGGCTTTTAGCTCTAATAAGCAGCTCCAGTTGGTCTCTTACTATGACCTCCTGCTTTGTAGACAATTCCCCGTACACCATTGGGCCGCCTATATCTAGCACAACGGTGGCGATGTTAGTATACCTGAAACATAGATCAGATAGAGGTAAGGAATTGTTACAACGATCTAGCACAACGGTGGCGATGTTAGTATACCTGAAACATAGATAAGATAGAGGTGAGGAATTGTTACAACGATCTAGAATAACGGTGGCGATGTTAGTATACCTGACACATAGATAAGATGGAGGTAAGGAATTGTTACAACGATCTAACACAACGGTGGCGATGTTAGTATACCTGAAACATAGATCAGATAGAGGTAAGGAATTGTTACAACGATCTAGCACAACGGTGGCGATGTTAGTATACCTGAAACATAGATAAGATAGAGGTAAGGAATTGTTACAACGATCTAGCACAACGGTGGCGATGTTAGTATACCTGAAACATAGATAAGATAGAGGTAAGGAATTGTTACAACGATCTAGCACAGCGGTGGCGATGTTAGTATACCAGAAACATAGATAAGATAGAGGTAAGGAATTGTTACAACGATCTAGCACAACGGTGGCGATGTTAGTATACCTGAAACATAGTTAAGATGGAGGTAAGGAATTGTTACAACGATCTAGAATAACGATGACTCTTGTAAATACACTGAGTAAATTGTTCCTATATTATAATGTTTTCAACTGTATTCAAATTTTAAAACTTTTTTTTTCAGAGATTTTTCATATATTTGCAGATATATTTTCAAGGTCGTCTGCTGCATATTTGTTGTGTGTAGGACAGAGTTAATGCTGCCTTCTTTTTTTTTGCCTCTACGTTTTCAACTATAACCAACAATTCTACTGTCATTTGTTGAGAGTTTTAACTCTACGTCGCCAATGACAATATTGAGGTTATCTGTAAAGAAAACAGATTCGGATGAGACAGGTCATAACGAGCTGTCTCAAATTAAATCAGCATCGGTTGCGTTGGTTATGTAAATAGTCATATTCTCTTGACCTATAAACAAAGGGGTTATCCGATTGTGTACTTTATGAAAGTCGGCGCTGAAAGAGTTAACATTGGTGTCTTTATGAGTCGTCCCGCGAGAAAACCAGCATTATGGCTTCTGCGTAATGTATCGACACAGATCAGCCTGCGCTGTCCGCGCAGACTGATCCGGGCCGACACATTCCGTCTCAGGGGGATATATGTATAGAGTAATGATTCTTGAAACAGAAAATCCCCATGAGGCGAAAATTGTCTATCCGGGTAAGCCTTCGCGGCATGCTTAGGCTGATCTGGGTCGATACTTTACGCAGATACCATAATGTTGGTTTTCTCGCGGCACGGCTCATATGCTGTCTATTGCAGATTTGCTGTATTAAGGAAAGGGCAAACTTTGAACTAACAACGTTTATTTACGTCAAAACATACGTTTTTACGACAATAATAGTGTGGCTAAAGAAATCGCCATCACTTTCTTGTTTGATGTGGTATTTGATAAAATCAACGGCAGCCTATGTGGAACAGAATTACTTGCGTGATGATATCAATTGCATACATCTGTGATGACAATTAAAAAAACTAAATGCGAATTATAAATAAATTTTCTTAGAACTAGTTTAACAGTAATTAGATTATTTCTAAATTATTCAAAATTCGCGTGAGAGATCTTTATTAAAAAATTATATAATTTAGGATACCTGTTCGTCTACAATTTGCTAAAATTGCAAGAATGTCGTTGTTTAATAAATCGCAATGCCGTTAAATTGTTGTTAAACCTCTGTCGCGCGTCGGAATTAACCCTTTCCCACATATAGACACTTTCTGACGCCTCTGCAGCAGAATACTTTTGAAAATATTGTGACAAAAGGTGAAATTGCTCAAAACGAGCAATTTCTGCTTTTGCCAAAATGTTTTCAACGTTTTTCAGCAATTATACCTTCAATTATAGATATTTGCATCGTTTTTGTCTGGATGTTATTAAAGTCGTCTGCTGCAGAATTGTTGTATGTGGGAAATGGTTAATTACTGTTGAGATAGGGGTAATTGCGAATTCTGAGTATTTTCGTATTTTCCAATATTGCTATAATAAGTCATATACTGAATACGGGTCTGTTATGGGATATCCTATTCATAAAGTATTGTGCCTCAAGTATATACCTGCATCCACATTTAAATAAGCTTTTACATACTAATGACAAGTAGTGAAAAAGTACCAATTAGAAATATTTCAATGTTTTTTTATGACTCAAAGATAAAACAAATATTGAACATAATTTAGTTTCAAACCATAACATCACTTAATGTTATTATTGTAATGTATTTTTTATGTATATGTATATATGACTAAATATAATACAATAAAACTGAATTGTGAATGAACGAACATGTTAAGTAATGACCCCAGCATTATCATCAATGCAAGATTATAAATCCACAAACTCTGTCAAATATGTGAACATAACATTGCCGTTTAACCCTTTCCCTCATATAGACGCTTTCTGACGCCTCTGCAACAGACGGTTTTTTGAAAACATAGTAACAAAAGAAGAAATTGCACAAAACGTTCAATTTCTCCTTTTGCCACAATGTTTTCCACTTTCAGTCATAGGTTATCCATTCAATTATGGAGATTTTCTATTTTTTGACAAAATACGATCAGAGTCGTCTGCTACAGAATTGCCGTATAAGGGAAAGGGTTAACACTGACCCCAACGGATTCTCTACAGTATGTACACATATAATCTACCACAAAGTGTCATTCCAGAACAATTTAATTACTCTTCACCACCACGTCTTTAATGAATCGTTGATACCTACATGTAGCAATCTACACTCGTAACAAGAAGATTACATAACGGTTTTATTGTCAAGAACCGAGTCAAAATGTGAAGAAGTTTCAAAGGCCAATTATATCCTTGTCTACTCGATAACGGAACAAATGAGGCGTAGTAATAATGACCCTCATTCTCGTATGGTTCCCCCGATATGTACGTTTTATAAGAGACGTTGGATCATAGCTCCTTTTGTTAGGGTAATTATAGAACTGTAGATATGTGTATATTCATGTATACATGTAATTGTAATAATAAGATGTTCATATGTAACACATGTTTGTTCATGTTTCATTTTGCTTATGTTTGGGGCTCTAACGGAAGATTGACTTGCATACATGCACAATTTCAAATGAGTGTCCTCTCTAAATAAAGCCTTTTTTTATTGCTATCATTATTATCATCATTAATATTACTATTAAACGTATGCTTATTATTTAGACACTTCGGTAGAAAATGGCATGGTTGCTTACGACAACAGTTTACCTTATTTTGAATTTCCGTTCGCATTCAGCACGCTTCGTAAAGCCACACACAGGGGCTTAGATGTGCAATAATCAATGTGTAGGCCGTCTCGTGAGAAAATCAACATTGTGGACTCTGCGTAAAGTATCGACCCGGATCAGCCTAAGCATGCCACACAGGCGTACCCGGATATACACTTTTCGCCTCCTGTGGATTTTTTTGTTTCAGGAATAACTACTCTATAAATCTACCTGCCTAAGACGGAATGTGTCGGCCGGATCAGTCTGCGCGGACGGCGCAGTCTGGTCTGGTCGATACATTACGCAGATGTCTATCGGCGCAGATGCAGTTTTGGGCATTTTGAGAAAAAAAATTGTGTAGGCACGTGCTTACGTGGAGCTACGTAAAGCTAAAAGGAGCTACGCCCCTGACAAATGTGTCAGTGCATGGGCAAAGGTACACCATTGCATTTTGAACAACATATGTTTTGATCAGCCTATATATATGCGCCATCTCATAAGTTTCTACACCCGTTCACAAAAGAATAACACTTATTTTAACACTATTAGAACAGTTGATATCCGGATATCCGAATCTACACTCTTCCCAAAAGCCTTCTTGAAAAGAGAAGGTATAGAGTAATGATTCCTGAAACAGAAAATCCACAGAAGGCGAAAATTGTCTGTCCGGGTTAGCCACAAGTCCACGATGGCTGTTTTCTCGATGGACGGCTCATATGTGAACATAAACAGTAAACTTGCTAACAGACTTAACTCAGCAGAATCTCCAAATTCAATCTAACCAAGTCGTCTAAGAACAATTAAATTAGGCTTAGACACTATAGTTATAACCCTTTTGCTGCCAAAGGCAATTACATAACAAGCTGTTTCCCCTGAACTATGCATTGTTTGCCATTAAGATAATACATTTTACTGAATTTCCTGTTGGACGAAAAATGGAATGGTCCAGTTTTCAACATGGAAGAGTCAACTTTGTGTAATTCGGCAGTGAAAGAGATATATCGAATCATGGATACCATTTCAGATCCACTCGTAACACTTATATCAGAACTAAATACTTCAAAGCTTACTACATAACCAAACCATGTGTCTATAAATGTGTTGAACTCTTAAAAAGTGATAACAAGCAAACATTGACGAATTTGACTTTTATCTAAATTTAACTGATATATACCTTGATTGAACATTTTGATATTGCATTGTTCCAACAAAATTGATGAAGTTAATAGTTTACATTTCTACCATATTGATGAAGTATATAAATTTAGTTGACATTTGCAAAATATCTAAGTTTTGTTCATTCGCGTTTATGTATGTGTTATATGCCTACCGGATTAAATTCTATAGCTTATTCGTGACTTTGTTAAAATATGTTTTTACCTGTTTGTATGTAATAAGAAACTATGTAAAGTTTAGTTACAAAAGAAAGAATATCATAATCGGAATATTACCGAGAGGACACGTTTCTCTGGTCGACGCATCTACCATTATATAATCGATAAAAGGAACTATAAGGCGTTGACATAATGACGCTCCTTCCCGGATATGTTCGTTGGTAATTATGTACGTTACTATGAAAATTAACACTAGACACTATTCAGTGACGGATTAACCGAGGGGGCCGTAGGGCCCTTGCGTCGAAAAAGTAATGGTAAACAAAGAAAAAGCGTGGCAGATTTAGCGGGGGGCCCATAGGGCCCGTGCCCGACGTCCCCGACCCCACGAAAGAAGTCACGTGAAATATACAGTGGCGGGGGCCGTAGAGCCCGTGCGTCGAAATATCCAACCTTCCAGCAGCCCCCAGACCGTCAGCACTGCAGTGTTTTTATTCATTACAACCATTTGAGACGGGTTTGAGACTTTGTTTTGCAAATTCGTATAGTAATAAGACATTCTAAATGTCAAAGAAACACCATTATGTACAGGCTGAAGAGATACGTTAACCAAATCAAACACATGTGCTACTTTGTTACTTTGATATTTGAAAACCCCATTCATTCAGTATTATATTAAAATAGAAATGTTAAAGATATTAAGGATGGCTGGTGAATTTAGAACGTCGTCTCGAAAACCATTATCTCTCTGATAATTATGAACAAATATATAATGAAAGTCCACGCTGACCAAAGTAAGCAGATTCTATACCAATCTTATATTGCACACAGATGCTGCAATCAAAAGACGATTTAATAAATTACCCTGGGCCACATTAATAAATCGTGGATATCAGTTAACCCTTTCCCACATATAGACGCTTTCTGACGCCTCTGCAGCAGACGACTTTTGAAAACCTAGTTGCATAATGAGCAATTTCTCATTTTGCAACAATATTTTGAAATCTAGTTACTTATTATACTTTCATTTATAGAGATTTTCTATAGGATTCCAAAAACAATTCAAAGTCGTCTTCAGATATGTGGGAAAGGATTAACATTCCCCCCCCGCAACAATTAGGTTAAATATTGGTTATACTGTCATGAACCGAGTCAAGGTACGACGAGGTTACTAAGGCCATATATATCCTTGTCTACTCAATAACGGGAATTGAGGGGTTAGAATAACGGCCGTAATTCTCGGATATATTCCGGGGAAACTATGTACGTTTTATAAGCGATGACGGACCGTAGGTCGAATACGGAGGGTCATTGTTGTGTCATTGATTACAACTTCATGAGACGTGTCGGTTGAAAACGGGGTTTCACCAGATTAACGCGTTTTCATTGCCCGCTCACATTTATCATACTGATACTTAAAAGCCATAGGTATATTTATTGAGAACAACTTGATTATTCAGGGGCGTAGCTTGGAAATAATCAATGTGTAGGCCGTCTCGTGAACAAATCAACATTGTAGACTCTGCGTAAAGTATCGACCCGGATCAGCCTAAGCATGCCACGCAGGCCTACCCGGATAGACACTTTACGCCTCCTGTCGTTTTTCTGTTTCAGGAATCACTACTCTATATATCCCCCCTTAGACGGAATGTGCCGGCCGGATCAGTCTGCGCGGACAGCGCAGGCTGATCTGGTCGATACATTACGCAGATCTATATCGCCGCAGCTGCATTTTGGGGCATTTTGTCTCGTAGCTCGTCGTGTGAAACCTTTCCCACATACAGAAGCTATCTGGCGCCTCTTTTAAAAACATTGTCGCAAATGGAGAAATTGCTCGTCACGAGCAATGCCTCGTCACGAGCAATACCTCGTCACGAGCAATTACTCGTTTTGTCACAAGGTTTTTAACTTTACATTATAGTTTTAAATTATAAATATTTAACACATCACTATCTCAGTGTGTGTATACCACGTGACGTTTGACGTCATATTTGCATGGTCAGACGGCAATAATTGCTCTTGATAAGATGTAAAAACAATGGCAACTTTTTTATTTCTTCATCCTTTTTAATGAAACATGGCGCAGTCTACGCCGCTTACAGTGTCCTATCTCCGTTTTTAGTTTTATAGGAGTATGATTGGTGGTCTAGTTTGTTCAAACACTTCGACGAACCTGTTCTCAAAATCTAGTTTTGATAATGCTCCGGCTGTCGGCGATATTAATAAATTTTGAGAAAAGGTTCATCGAAGTGTGTGAAGAAACTAAACCACTAATCAAACTCCGCTGAAAACCCGGAGATAGGGCTCTGTAAGCGGCGTAGACTGCGCCATGTTTTATTAAAAATAATAAAGAAATAAAAAAGTTACCTTTGTTTTTACTTCTAAACCGAAGTAAAATATTGTTGTCCGCCGTAGCATTTGTGACGTCAAAGTCACATGGTATACACACACTGTATATAAATGTATTAACAGTCGCCTGCTGCAGAATTGTTGTATGTGGGGAAGGTATTGTATTACGACCGTATTTCTACCTATATAAACAATTTCAATATACATTCAAATTAGATTGTAAAATGTTCACTTTAAGATATACGTATTTTCTTTTTAAATAAATATATTTCATTAAATGTAATATAATTTTTTTTAATTACTTTTTCGAAATTTCTTTAAAATTGGCCATGTTTAATTGTAGGATTTTAAAAATGCTTTGTTTAAGTCTATAATTCATCTACTAAAACACATTTTACACTTGGTTTCGAATTAAATATTTCATCGTAAACGTTTACACACCTATGCAATTAACTGTTATTCACAATTAATTCAAATTCAAAATTCGAAGAAAATTCTGTATTTCAAAATAACACGTTTAGTTTCTGATAAGTAACACCATACAGAATAGCCATTCAGACAATCCGTGAATCGTGTAACATTGCTGATTAAGTATTCAAAATATATTAATGGTCAGAGAATGGTTGGTCAGTACGGCCCTTAGTCTCGAAACACATCAACCATAATAACACAGACATTAACAGTGAAAGTACACATCGACCAACATAATGTAATCTCCACGTTCTGACAAATCTAATGATGCCATCCCAGAACAATTCAATTACTCTTCACCACTATAGCAGTAATGAATCGGGGAGACCACTTTAGTTCCCCCGTAACAAGAAGATTACATAATGGTTAAAGTGTCAAGAGCGGGGTCTAAGTGTGACGAAGTTTCTAAGGCCATATCTATCCTTGTCTACTAAATAACGGAGAAATGAGGCGTTGAAACAATGACCCTTATTATGACTCGGCGCATCGGCGCCATGCATTTAAAGGTGGTTTAGAATATGTACCAACGAGGAGAACGTGACCTATTTGTTGTGCAGTTTTGTACCATTGTTTCCACGAAAGTGGCACCAATCTTTACGGAAGTGAAGCCTGCGGTTTTTTGTTAAAACTTTGATTAATGACATTATAGATATAATATATTTATCATCATAAAAACTTCATACGACTGAGTGGGACGGTGATCCAGTGGTTAACAAGCTGGACTGTCAATCAAGTGGTATGGGGGTTCAACCCGTGTTCTAGATTTTCATAAGGTGCTTTTAGTGTCTGTCAACTAGAGGTCAAGTACTGGTCCTTTCCAGGAAAAAGTGCCTCGCGTGTACCAATGGGTCTTTTCGGAAAGAGCTAGGTGTTGTCTCTTGAAATTAACTGCACCTGTCAGATGCTTGTACATGCTTTAGTGGGCCTAGAGAAACTAAACAGATTATGATTTAGTGGGCCTAAAGAAGCTAAACAGATTATGCTTTAGTGGGCCTAGAGAAGCTAAACAGATTATGCTCAATCAGCCTCTTTAATTACTACATTAACGCTTTCCCTCATACAACAAATCTGCAGCAGACGACTTTGAACATATTTTGTCAAAAACTGGAAAATCTCTTTAATTAAATAGATAACCTATGACGAAAAGTGGAAAACATTGTGTCAAAAGGAGAAATTGCTCGTTTTGAGCAATTTCTTCTTTTGTCACTATGTTTTCAAAAGGCTGTCTGCTGCAGAGGCGCCAGAAAGCGTATATATGAGGGAAATGGTTAATACACCCAGAATCTAACTATAAGCGGTTCAGAATGATGGTCAATAAAGAATAATTACCATGTTTATTATGAATTGCTTATAATGAGCTAAATCTATGCTGCTAGAAGCTTTTTTCGATGAAATAGAAAACAGTGTTTACTGGCGCCATTGAAAAGAGAGGGCGTTATATAGTGTGACCTTGCAGGTCTAAATAAGATGTTCTGTTTATGCCGTGTACTTTGCTGCATCATTTTTCTTGAAATATTTATACTTTCCTAGGAAATATGTACGTTTTAGAAGACTTCGCGAACTGTCGTCAAACGGATATGAACATTTGATTTGTCATTAATTACAACATTATGCGACACTAGTATTTATAATAACATAAAAGGAAATGTGGAAATGGTATTATCTCAATGTCAAAAAGGAAGTCTTTCTTCTTCCAAAATATATGTCCTGCGTTAACCATTCATTTATCAGAATGTAAAATGTAAAGTCAAAAAAGTATTTCGTGTTTTTATCGGTAGACAGAAAGACGCATTTAACATTTGAGAAAGTGACGTGTTTTATTTGATACCAGCTACGTATATTTCGATACACAACACGAAGGATTTTAACGGTCCTCAAACTCTAAAACAATCAGGTTGTATTACAATAGACAATAGACAATATTTTATTGACGTAAACTACATAGTTTCTTGTCGAACAATAAATCATTATACTATATACAATACAAAAAAACATACAACCAATTGCATAGAACATGAAATATACACAAAATCGAATGGTTATATTCCAAAAATGTGAAAAAAAACAACAACAAAAAAACAAAAAATAACTGATAAATAAAAAATTAAAAAAAACAACAACAAAAAAAATGCTTCCCCAATATTACAAATAATTTATGGAAGACTAGCATTTTAACTATTTTACTGGACTTCCTTGGTTACTAGTATAATAAATAATCTTTTGCTACAGCATATTGTTTATTAAACTATTTCTCCGGATAAAGGCTTCCTTGATAAATTTTGCTTTGTCAGTATTGACCTCTAATCCCCATCTATTACAATATATGTATAAATTATTTAAACTATTTTGCAAATCAATTGGATCATCACTTAAAATAGCCATATCATCTGCAAACAGCAAAAGTAAAATCTTAATGTCTCCAATATTCAATCCAGACGAGTTATTTCCCTGCAAATAAAGTTCAAGGTCATCTATAAATAGATTTTTTGTATTGTATAAATAAATTTGTGGAAGACAGTGGTGCAGAGGTAGAGCGGCGGCCTCTCGTATCAAAGGTCCCTGGTTCGAGTCCCGTGATGAGCGGGTCCTGACTTTAGGATTTTTCCACACAAACGGCGCGAGTACTGGTGAAGTCTCCAGGAAGCAGACATCGAGCGTGATTAATCTAAGCCCAAGGCTTGTTTCGCAATCGATGTAAAATAAATAAGTTTAAACTAAACTATAAATAGGGCAAAAAGCAATGGTGAGATTACCTCCCCTTGTTTAAGTCCAACGTGTAAAAATAAACAATCAGAGGTCTTATTATTGACTTTAACAAATGATTTAACCTTTGAATACATATCTTGAAATATTCGTAACATTCTACCCTTAAATCCTAAATAGAACAACTTAAACCATAACCCATTCCTATAAACACTATCAAATGCCTTTTTTAAATCTATAAAGACAGCATAAAGACATCTGTTTTCAGAGAACATCATTTGTATAATTGTCATCAACACAAAACATGCGTCTGTCGTGGAACGTTTTGGTCTAAATCCGAATTGAGCGTCCGATAAAATATCGTTGTTTTCACAAAATAAACTCAGTCGTCTATTCAAAACACCTGTGAATATCCTATATAAACAACTAACGAGGGTAATCCCCCGATAGTTGTTCACGTCGCTCGGATCATTCTTTTTATGTAACGGTATAATAATGCCTCCGTCCACTGCTCAGGGAAAAACCCGGATCTAAATATAGCATTAAATATATCTGTTAAGTGGTGTGAGATTATATCACTGCTTTCAATAAAAAATTCATTCATTAAGCAATCATTTCCCAAGGCTTTATCTCTGTTAAGTTTGTTGATAATATATTCTACCTCATGTACAGATATGTCTTGATCTAATTCTTCATAATTACAAAGTGGAGAGTTAAAGTCGTTTACGTTACAAAACAATTCACATTCTCTATCATCTATAGGCTTAATATCATCAAAAAGCTACGAAAATATTCATGAAATTCGTAACAGTTATATCATTCGACAAAGCTGTTTTCTTTTTACAAAATAAATTCCAGAAATCCTTTGGGCGAGAGTGTTTCAGTTTTTCTATAGATTTGTACTGTTTTTTAAAGTAAAGAGCTTTCTGTTTACGGATTGTTTTCTTGTATTCCCGCTTAAGTTTACACATTCTCTCTCTGTTAATTTGAGTTCTACAACAATTGTATAGTTTCAAAGATTCGATATATTGTTGCTTAAAATCTCTACAAATGATATCAAACCAAACAGCTTTTCGATGGGTCTCGGCAAATTTAGGGGTATTTTCCCCAATACATTCTTTTGAAAACAAAGGGTCGGTCACACTTCTAAAAACATCAACAAAATCATTTAATACATGATTAATACATTCACGAGATGAAATATCAATGTGTGTAGTTACATTATTTAATGTCGGCAATTTACATATGAATTGCCTTCGGAATTCGTTATTTAGATCATTATTCCATTTGTAGTAAGAAAATCGTGTCTCGATCGGAATGTGACGATTAACGTTGCACGCAAGCGAGAACGATAAGGGTGCGTGGTCAGACCATTCATTAAAATGACCAACGGCAAAATCCCGAATACAACTAAAATCAGTATCTCTTAACAACAAATAGTCTATAACACTGTTCGAATTACCAAGACTGCCATTTGCAATGTATTACAGGTTGTATTACAGGTTGTTCGGTGGATTATAGAGAAGAAACAGCGGATTATATCCGGATAAAATCACTGCTTAAAACAGCGAGTTATGTCAAGGAATAACTCTTACCATTTTCATCTTACCACTTTTGAGAACATTGTGTCAAAGAAGATATTGCTCATAATGAACACTTTCTCCTATAGACACAATGGTTTCAACTTTATTCTGTAAAAAGAATGTTTGC
This sequence comes from Serripes groenlandicus, assembly GCA_031761405.1. Classification (NCBI taxonomy): domain Eukaryota; kingdom Metazoa; phylum Mollusca; class Bivalvia; order Cardiida; family Cardiidae; genus Serripes; species Serripes groenlandicus. Next base: position 15,787,025 of record JASEVX010000003.1, on the reverse strand, counting down.
TTTGATGTTTTCAAAGTCGTCTGCTACATATTTGTTGTATGTGGAAAAGGTTTAAAGCGACAGCAAACAAAATGCGTCTCAGCAGGATCATGTCGATTTATATCAACGCCACTGCACGTTTCCATTAAGATATTGGACGCATGGTGTACATGGTATGTCTGGATAACTATTTCATTTTACAACGTTTGCGCTTTCAGTTTGTTGCTTTTGACACAGATTTCCAGATAACGCTTCGGAGAACAAATATGATATTTCTGGACGTTATGTCGAGGCTTTGTGGCAATAGATAAGTGATGGTGTAGCGACAAAAGTCAGACAATGAGACATGGAACCACGTCATCTTTCTTATAACAAATAATCTGGGTGCTTTAATGGCATCACTGGCCAAACTTCGTGAGCTGTAAAGATGATTGGATACTCAATAAAGGAAAAAGTACGTTTCTACGTTATCGTAGCCAATCTCGGATATGGTTAGTTCGAAATATTTACTACTTATAAGCGATGGTTTATACATGTAAGTAGATATGTAAAGATGTTTTGCATTTTATGTCGATTTTTGGATATTAATAGAGTAGATCTACTACGGAAAAGGAATGAAATCGAATGATATCGTGTAGGGTTAAATTATATAAAGCCACGTTACTTATACTTATTAAAATGATTGCCTTTTTACAATGAGGCATGACAAAATAATGATTTGATTAGTAAGATAATATAGAATAGTATTAAGAAAGTTAAGGTTAAAAAATAATCATTTATTTTGGTACCGACGACGTTTGACGCTTCTTCAGAACTAAATGAATGTATCAATTTCTCGTTATATCAACTCTGTATCACAAATATGAGCCGTCTCGCGAGAAAACCAATATTGTGGACTTTGCGTAAAGTATCGACCCGGATCAGACTAAGCATGCCGCGCAGGCTTACCCAGATAGCCACTTTTCGCCTCCTGTGGATTTTCAGTTTCAGGAAACACTACTCTTTACCTCTATCCTCTCGATACGGAATGTGTCGACCTGGAT
>JASEVX010000003.1:15761238-15785803 GCA_031761405.1 Serripes groenlandicus | reverse complement strand
TGTATATTTATATATGACTAAATATAATACAATAAAACTGAATTGTGAATGAACGAACATGTTAAGTAATGACCCCAGCATTATCATCAATGCAAGATTATAAATCCACAAACTCTGTCAAATATGTGAACATAACATTGCCGTTTAACCCTTTCCCTCATATAGACGCTTTCTGACGCCTCTGCAACAGACGGTTTTTTGAAAACATAGTAACAAAAGAAGAAATTGCACAAAACGTTCAATTTCTCCTTTTGCCACAATGTTTTCCACTTTCAGTCATAGGTTATCCATTCAATTATGGAGATTTTTTATTTTTTGACAAAATACGATCAGAGTCGTCTGCTACAGAATTGCCGTATAAGGGAAAGGGTTAACACTGACCCCAACGGATTCTCTACAGTATGTACACATATAATCTACCACAAAGTGTCATTCCAGAACAATTTAATTACTCTTCACCACCACGTCTTTAATGAATCGTTGATTCCTAGCAACCTACACTCGTAACAAGAAGATTACATAACGGTTTTATTGTCAAGAACCGAGTCAAAATGTGAAGAAGTTTCTAAGGCCAATTATATCCTTGTCTACTCGATAACGGAACAAATGAGGCGTAGTAATAATGACCCTCATTCTCGTATGGTTCCCCCGATATGTACGTTTTATAAGAGACGTTGGATCATAGCTCCTTTTGTTAGGGTAATTATAGAACTGTAGATATGTGTATATTCATGTATACATGTAATTGTAATAATAAGATGTTCATATGTAACACATGTTTGTTCATGTTTCATTTTGCTTATGTTTGGGGCTCTAACGGAAGATTGACTTGCATACATGCACAATTTCAAATGAGTGTCCTCTCTAAATAAAGCCTTTTTTTATTGCTATCATTATTATTATCATTAATATTACTATTAAACGTATACTTATTATTTAGACACTTCGGTAGAAAATGGCATGGTTGCTTACGACAACAGTTTACCTTATTTTGAATTTCCGTTCGCATTCAGCACGCTTCGTAAAGCCACACACAGGGGCTTAGATGTGCAATAATCAATGTGTAGGCCGTCTCGTGAGAAAATCAACATTGTAGACTCTGCGTAAAGTATCGACCCGGATCAGCCTAAGCATGCCACACAGGCCTACCCGGATAGACACTTTTCGCCTCCTGTGGATTTTTTTGTTTCAGGAATAAATACTCTATACATCTACCTGCCTAAGACGGAATGTGTCGGCCGGATCAGTCTGCGCGGACGGCGCAGTCTGGTCTGGTCGATACATTACGCAGATGTCTATCGGCGCAGATGCATTTTTGGGCATTTTGAGAAAAAAAATGGTGTAGGCACGTGCTTACAGTGCCTAAAAGGAGCTACGCCCCTGACAAATGTGTCAGTGCATGGGCAAAGGTACACCATTGCATTTTGAACAACATAGGTTTTGATCAGCCTATATATATGCGCCATCTCATAAGTTTCTACACCCGTTCACAAAAGAAATAGAGGATATTTGTTTGTTTTGAGTGGATATGGAATATATCTCATCGAGACGTGATACAATTGAATATTTTCACGAGCGCGTAGCGCGAGTGAAAATGTTTAAATTGTATCACTTCGAGTTGAAATATATTCCATATACACTCAAAACAAACAAATTTTCTTTTTATTTAATGACAAATTGATGAAAAACAAATAATATACCCATTATGTATTTCTTTATGTATAACTTGTGTAGAATAACATGACCGAATACTAGGAAAATGACGTCACGTCAGCGGTTTAACGTCATAATGTTAGTCCCTCTGACGTCATTTATTCATATTCCACAGTGTGGATTTTTGAAAAGATATAGGGTTATATTTCACTCTGATAAACAGCAAATTCATTGGTTGTCATATAATAATAACACTTATGTTAACACTATTAGAACAGTTGATATCCGGATATCCGAATCTACACTCTTCCCAAAAGCCTTCTTGAAAAGAGAAGGTATAGAGTAATGATTCCTGAAACAGAAAATCCACAGAAGGCGAAAATTGTCTGTCCGGGTTAGCCACAAGTCCACGATGGCTGTTTTCTCGATGGACGGCTCATATGTGAACATAAACAGTAAACTTGCTAACAGACTTAACTCAGCAGAATCTCCAAATTCAATCTAACCAAGTCGTCTAAGAACAATTAAATTAGGCTTAGACATCTGCGTAATGTATCGACCAGATTAGCCTGCGCTGTCCGCGCAGACTGATCCGGCCGATACATTCCGTCTAATTATAGTTATAACCCTTTCGCTGCCAAAGGCAATGACATAACAAGCTGTTTCCCCTGAACTATGCATAACAAGCTGTTTCCCCTGAACTATGCATAACAAGCTGTTTCCCCTGAACTATGCATAACAAGCTGTTTCCCCTGAACTATGCATAACAAGCTGTTTCCCCTGAACTATGCATAACAAGCTGTTTCCCCTGAACTATGCATAACAAGCTGTTTCCCCTGAACTATGCATAACAAGCTGTTTCCCCTGAACTATGCATAACAAGCTGTTTCCCCTGAACTATGCATAACAAGCTGTTTCCCCTGAACTATGCATTGTTTGCCATTAAGATAATACATTTTACTGAATTTCCTGTTGGACGAAAAATGGAATGGTCCAGTTTTCAACATGGAAGAGTCAACTTTGTGTAATTCGGCAGTGAAAGAGATATATCGAATCATGGATACCATTTCAGATCCACTCGTAACAATTATATCAGAACTAAATACTTCAAAGCTTACTACATAACCAAACCATGTGTCTATAAATGTGTTGAACTCTTAAAAAGTGATAAAAAGCAAACATTGATGAATTTGACTTTTATCTAAATTTAACTGATATCAACCATGATTGAACATTTTGATATTGCATTGTACCATATATATATAAATTGATGAAGTTAATAGTTTACATTTCTACCATATTGATGAGGTACATGTATATCAATTTCGTTGACATTTGCAAAATATCTATGTTTTGTTCATCCTCGTTTATGTATGTATGTGTTATATGTCTATCGGATTAATGTCTATAGCTCATTCGTGACTTTGTTTAAATATGTTTTTACCTGTTTGTATGTAATAAGAAACTTTGTAAAGTTTAGTTACAAAAGAAGTAATAGCATAATCGGAATATTATCGAGTCTAAGAGAGGACACGTTTCTCTGGTCGACGCATTTATCTACCAGTATATAATCGATAAAAGGAACTATAAGGCGTTGACATAATGACACTCTTTCCCGGATGTGTTCGTTGGTAATTATGTACGTTACTATGAAAATTAACACTAGACAATATTTTATTGACGTAAACTACATAGTTTCTAGTCAAACAATACATCATATCAATATATACAATACGAAAAATATTATGAAAATTAACACTGTTGTTTGTTCTCGTAAATGGCATGTGTTGATTTTGCATTTCCGCATTTACATTTGCTATTACAATTATTTTCAATAGTTTACTAATTACTTGTTATGCAATTGCTATGGTATCAAGCACGCCTTTGTTAGTATTGCCCGAAGTAGACGCACCTCTACGTTTAAAGTTTTAAACCAATATTGAAATGAAGTTCTCACACTTCTTTTTTTAGTAACCGGTGGCGGATTTTAAGTCACACAAGAAAATTATAGTTTTTTTCATTACAACCATTTTAGACGGGTTTGAGACTTTGTTTTGCAAAATCGGATAGTAATAAGACATTCTAAATGTCAAAGAAACTCCATTATGTACATGCTGAAGAGATACGTTAACCAAATCAAGCACATGTGTTACTTTGTTACTTTGTTATTTTAAAACCCCATTCATTCAGTATTATATTAAAATAGAAATGTTAAAGATAATAAGGATGGTTGGTGGATTCAGAACGTCGTCTCGAAAACCATTATCTCTCTGATAATTATGAAAATATATATAATGAAAGTCCACGCTGACCAAAGTAAGCAGATTATGTACCAATCTTATATTGCACACAGATGCTGCAATCAAAAGACGATTTAATAAATTACCCTGGGCCACATTAATAAATCGTGGATATCAGTTAACCCTTTCCCACATATAGACGCTGTCTGATGCCTCTGCAGCAGACGACTTTTGAAAACATAGTTGCATAATGAGTAATTTCTCCTTTTGCCACAATGTTTTAAAATCTAGTTATTTATTATACTTTCATTTATAGAGATTTTCTATATGATTCCAAAACAATTTCAAAGTCGTCTTCAGATATGTGGGAAAGGATTAACACCCCACCCCCGCAACAATTAGGTTAAATATTGGTTGTATTGTCATGAACCGAGTCTAGGTATGACGAGGTTACTAAGGCCATATCTATCCTTGTCTACTCAATAACGGGAATTGAGCCGTTAGAATAACGGCCGTCATTGTCGGATATTTTCCGGGGAAACTATGTACGTTTTATAAGCGATGACGGACCGTAGGTCGAATAAGGAGGGTCATTGTTGTGTCCTTGATTACAACTTGATGAGACGCGTCGGTTGAAAACGGGGTTTCACCAGATTAACGCGTTTTCATTGCCCGCTCACATTTATGATACTGATACTTAAAAGCCATAGGTATATTTATTGAGAACAACTTGATTATTCAGGGGCGTAGCTTGGCAAAAATCAATGTGTAGGCCGTCTCGTGAACAAATCAACATTGTAGACTTTGCGTAAAGTATCGACCCGGATCAGCCTAAGCATGCCACGCAGGCCTACCCGGATAGACACTTTACGCCTCCTGTGGTTTTTCTGTTTCAGGAATCACTACTCTATATATCCCCCCTTAGACGGAATGTGCCGGCCGGATCAGTCTGCGCGGACAGCGCATGCTGATCTGGTCGATACATTACGCAGATCTATATCGCCGCAGCTGCATTTTGGGGCATTTTGTCTCGTAGCTCGTCGTGTGAAACCTTTCCCACATACAGAAGCTATCTGGCGCCTCTTTTAAAAACATTGTCGCAAACGGAGAAATTGCTCGTCACGAGCAATTCCTCGTTTTGTCACAAGGTTTTTAACTTTACATCATAGTTTTAAATTATAAATATTTAACACATCACTATCTAGATGTATTGACAGTCGCCTGCTGCAGAATTGTTGTATGTGGGGAAGGTATTGTATTACGACCGTGCGTATTTCGACCTATATAAACAATTGTAATATACATTCAAATTAGATTGTAAAACGTTCACCTTAATATGTACGAATTTTAAATAAATATATTTCATTAAATGTAATATATATCTTTTTTAATTACTTTTTCGAAATTTCATTAAAATTGTCCATGTTTAATTGTAGAATTTTAAAAATGCTTTGTTTAAGTCTATAATTCCACTTGGTTTCGAATTAAATATTTCAACGTAAACGTTTATACACCTATGCAATTAACTGTTATTCACAATTAATTCAAATTCAAAATTCGAAGAAAATTCTGTATTTCAAAATAACACGTTTAGTTTCTGATAAGTAACACCATACAGAATAGCCATTCAGACAATCCGTGAATCGTGTAACATTGCTGATTAAGTATTCAAAATATATTAATGGTTAGAGAATGGTTGGTCAGTACGGACCTTAGTCTCGAAACACATCAACCATAATAACACAGACATTAACAGTGAAAGTACACATTGACCAACATAATGTAATCTCCACGTTCTGTACAAATATAATGATGCCATCCCAGAACAATTCAATTACTCTTCACCACTATAGCAGTAATGAATCGGGGAGACCACTTTAGTTCCCCCGTAACAAGAAGATTACGAGGGCTTGGCGTGAAAGGGTTGTAACTTAAATTGGTATTTTTTTACCAAGGTTAATCACCTCACCATAAAGTCTTTATAATCATTAAATCATTTTTCTTGGTAAACAATGTAAATTTAGGTGCCATTGCTTGTTCTGAGCAATGGCACCTAAATTTGCATTGTTTACAAAGGGGTCAAAATTGCCCCTAAATCAGGGTTTTCAAAAGAGGGTTTTAGTTACAACCGTTTCACGCCAAGTCCTCGATTACATAATGGTTATAGTGTCAAGAGCGGGGTCCAAGTGTGACGAAGTTTCTAAGGCCATATCTATCCTTGTATACTCAATAACGGAGAAATGAGGCGTTGAAACAATGACCCTTATTATGACTCGGCGCATCGGCGCCATGCATTTAAAGGTGGTTTAGAATATGTACCAACGAGGAGAACGTGACCTATTTGTTGTGCAGTTTTGTACCATTGTTTCCACGAAAGTGGCACCAATCTTAACGGAAGTGAAGCCTGCGGTGTTTTGTTAAAACTTTGATTAATGACATTATAGATATAAAATATTTATCATTATAAAAACTTCATACGACTGAGTGGGACGGTGATCCAGTGGTTAACAAGCTGGACTGTCAATCAAGTGGTATGGGGTTCAACCCGTGTTCTAGATTTTTATAAGGTGCTTTTAGTGTCTGTCAACTAGAGGTCAAGTACTGGTCCTTTCCAGGAAAAAGTCCCTCGCGTGTACCAATGGGTCTTTTCGGAAAGAGCTAGGTGTTGTCTCTTGAAATTAACTGCACCTGTCAGATGCTTGTACATGCTTTAGTGGGCCTAGAGAAGCTAAACAGAATGTGATTTAGTGGGCCTAAAGAAGCTAAACAGATTATGCTTTAGTGGGCCTAGAGAAGCTAAACAGATTATGCTCAATCAGCCTCTTTAATTACTACATTAACGCTTTCCCTCATACAACAAATCTGCAGCAGACGACTTTGAACATATTTTGTCAAAAACTGGAAAATCTCTTTAATTGAATAGATAACCTATGACGAAAAGTGGAAAACATTGTGTCAAAAGGAGAAATTGCTCGTTTTGAGCAATTTCTTCTTTTGTCACTATGTTTTCAAAAGGCTGTCTGCTGCAGAGGCGCCAGAAAGCGTCGATATGAGGGAAAGGGTTAATACACCCAGAATCTAACTATAAGCGGTTCAGAATGATGGTCAATAAAGAATAATTACCATGTTTATTATGAATTGCTTATAATGAGCTAAATCTATGCTGCTAGTAGCTTTTTTCTATGAAATAGAAAACAGTGTTTACTGGCGCCATTGGAAAGAGAGGGCGTTATATAGTGTGACCTTGCAGGTCTAAATAAGATGTTCTGTTTATGCCGTGTACTTTGCTGCATCATTTTTCTTGAAATATTTATACTTTCGTAGGAAATATGTACGTTTTAGAAGCCTTCGCGGACTGTCGTCAAACGGATATGAACATTTGATTTGTCATTCATTACAACATTATGCGACACTAGTATTTATAATAACATAAAAGGAAATGTGGATATGGTATTATCTCAATGTCAAAAAGGAAGTCTTTCTTCTTCCAAAATATATGTCCTGCGTTAACCTTCATTTATCAGAATGTAAAATGTAAAGTCAAAAAAGCATTATGTGTTTTTATCGATAGACAGAAAGACGCATTTAACATTTGAGAAAGTGACGTGTTTTATTTGATACCAGCTACGTCTATTTTGATACACAACACGAAGGATTTTAACGGTCCTCAAACTCTAAAACAATCAGGTTGTATTACAGGTTGTATTACAGGTTGTATTACAGGTTGTTCGGTGGATTATAGAGAAGAAACAGCGGATTATATCCGGATAAAATCACTGCTTAAAACAGCGAGTTATGTCAAGTAATAACTCTTACCATTTTCATCTTACCACTTTTGAGAACATTGTGTCAAAGAAGATATTGCTCATAATGAACACTTTCTCCTATAGACACAATGGTTTCAACTTTATTATGTAAAAAGAATGTTTGCTTTGATGTTTTCAAAGTCGTCTGCTGCATATTTGTTGTATGTGGAAAAGGTTTAAAGCGACAGCAAACAAAATGCGTCTCAGCAGGATCATGTCGATTTATATCAACGCCACTGCACGTTTCCATTAAGATATTGGACGCATGGTGTACATGGTATGTCTGGATATCTATTTCATTTTACAACGTTTGCGCTTTCAATTTGTTGCTTTAGACACAGACTTCCAGATAACGCTTCGAAGAACAAATATTATATTTCTGGACGTTATGTCGAGGCTTTGTGGCAATAGATAAGTGATGGTGTAGCGACAACAATGAGACATGGAACCACGTCATTTGTCTTATAACAACTAAACTGGGTGCTTTAATGGCATCACTGGCCAAACTTCGTCAGCTGTAAAGATGATTGGATACTCAATAACGGAAACAGTACGTTTCTACGTTATGGTAGCCAATCTCGGATATGGTTAGTTCGAAACATTTACTACTTATAAGCGATGGTTGATACATGTAAGTAGATATGTAAAGATGTTAAGCGTTTTATGTCGATTTTTGGATATCAAAAGAGTAGATCTACTACGGAAAAGGAATGAAATCGAATGATATCGTATAGAGTTAAATTATATAAAGCCACGTTACTTATACTTATTAAAATGATTGCCTTTTTACAATGAGGCATGACAATACTAATGATTTGATTAGTAAGATAACATATATAATAGTATTAAAAAAGTTAAGGTTAAAATATAATCGTTTATTGTGATACAGACGACGTTTGACGCTTCTACAGCACTAAATGAATGTATCAATTTCTCGTTATATCAACTCTGTATCACAAATATAAGCCGTCCCGCGAGAAAACCAACATTGTGGACTTTGCGTAAAGTATCGACCCGGATCAGCCTAAGCATGCCGCGCAGGCTTACCCGGATAGACACTTTTCGCCTCCTGTGGATTTTCTGTTACAGGAATCATTACTCTTTACCTCTATCCCCTTGATACGGAATTTGTCGGCCCGGATCAGTCTGCGCGGACTGCGAAGGCTGATCTGGGTCGATACATTACGCAGAGGCCAGAATGTTGGTTTTATTGCGGGACGGTTCATACACTTCCAATTCAGCATAAGTAACACTAGTGTATACTATTCTACTATAACATATCGTATCGAGTAACCACACAGAACAAAACGGTGGTGCATTATTTGATGACTCATTTCCAATCTAGAACCAAGAACCAATCAAGTAGTTAACACAATACAAGGTATTCTTAAGAACAAGAAATAAATAAATACATGAGCCGTCCCGCGAGAAAACAAACATAATGGCCTCTGCGTAATGTATCGAACCAGATCAGCCTGCGTAGTCCGCGCAGACTGATCCGGTCCGAAACATTCCGTCCCAGGGGGATAGACTTATACAGTGATGATTCCTTAAACAGAAAATCTACTGGAGGCGAAAAGTGTCTATCCGTGTAAGCCTGCGCGGCTTGTTTATGCTGATCCGGGTCGATACTTTACGCAGAGTCCACAATGTTGGTTTTATCGCGGGACGGCTCACATGTCTCATTTAGAACCTGTCCCAATATGGAGATGTTTCCCTATTGCTATACAGCACCGTCTTCTCAATAGCAGACACACTCACGCGTTGCAATAATGGCGCTAAATTATATCGGATATTTTGTTTAAGATGTGATAATGAATCGGAGGTCGAATCTGGAGAGTAATTGTTGTCTTTTTATTACTCGATTACTTCCCTTTTTATTGCATTTTTGTATATCTCTTCAACAGGTTAAGCTGCCGTTAACATTCAGGTGGTGTCAAGTTAAAAAGAATCAGGCGTGACTGTCTGATATAATGAGGTGCTTGATTTGATACTGAGCGTACCGAGTTCAATTATAGTACCAGAATCGTGTAGTATCCTTTCGTCGACAAAAGAAGTCTTGCAAAGACAGTTCTATTGTCAATATTTACGCTAAATGGCATTGTCTCAATTCAATCTTTGAAATTTCCAATTACACTTGAAGTGTGCATTTTTGAAAGTACATACACGCCATGATAATTGCACTTGGTTTGAAATCGACTCGTATAGCTCGTTTGTTTGTTGGATCAGATCCGACCACGTGACTGACTAAAAGGTACTTTCTTTATATTAGTATATAGGAAATGTGTCACATGATCTGGTCATGGAACTCTTTTTGGAATTCTCCTCTAGTAGTAGACCAATCGTTGAGTCCCAATATTAAAAATCCAGTCCATTATATATTGAGGGCTTGGTGTGAAACGGTTGTAACTAAATACCTATTTTGAAAACCCTGGTTTAGGGGCAATTGTGACCCCTTTGTAAACAATGCAAATTTAGGTGCCATTGCTCAGAACGAGCAACGGCACCTAAATTCCCATTGTTTACCAACAATTTTAGTTACAACCGTTTCACGCCAAGCCCTCGATATGTTTATGGTGTTCCTCGTCAAAAGAGTGCAAACTGTATACCGAGGGTACATACGTTTGCAACGTACTGTTCCTACCTTTAACGATATAGCAGGGCATAATAAATGATGTGTCTAACCATATAACATCCGGTGATTTACCTTATTTATTATAATGTTACATAATAATTACGGAGCGGCGTCTTAAAGGGACTGAACACCATAATGGTCCAAAATCGTTATATTTTATACTTATTCTAATTAATCCAAAATACGTCTATATATATATGTAACGGAATGTTGTAGAAGGTCGTACAAGTCTTGTTTTTCATTGTTTCATAGGAAATAAGCAGTTAAAAAAACGTCCGCTCCGTGTTTTCCTGTTTAAAAATACCGTGGAATTTCCTCTTGCTCATTTGAATTTGTGGATTCAATTCAGCATTCTCTAACACTGTCGACTCATTACATTCATGTATGCGTGAGTGTAAGGAACAACAACTCTGGGAAGTAGATTGTCAATTCGGTTGTAGTGATCACGTGATAAATATACAGCGATATTTTTATATTTACTGGGTTACTAACCCAGTAGATTTTACAATGCAAAATAACGAAAAATCTCTGCAATATCAATTGTGTGCATATATTGTAGTACATCAGTCAGCAAATCTCAATGCCTTACATGCAAAAACATCAAGGTAATAGCAATTTTTAACAAATTTCTTTTTTTTTCGCTTTTTTCCCATATGGGATTCAGTCCCTTTAAAGGATTACGATACGGACATCTAAGGTTATTTAATTTTCAACCATTTATTTTCCTAAGTTAAGTCAAAATGAAGCCTCGCACATCTTGCACCAGGAACTGTGCTTTATCTCTTCTTTGACGTCATATTTATAGTATCATGCCAATATCATACTGTCTTATAGCTAATTGAAACTCCAAGCCACCTACAGTTAATGCGAAGCAGTTTAAACTGACTCCATTTAAATTCGTATTTGTACAGAACGCCATTCCGAGGCAATTAATGTTACACTTATAAATGTTTTCTTAGAATAGTGGACCCTCTAAGAACTATCTCGACTAGATCGCTTCACCAACGTGCTATTCATGCATTCAGTGTGTAGTTGGTATACACACATGTGTTGTACATGTAGCATAGGAAGCAGAAACTTCAAAGAGCAACGAAATGGAGTATCAGACAAACATCAACATGTCAAAACGAACGACTAATGGTATTAATATTCATATGTCCAAAAAAGGAAAGGATCGCGAAAATAGTATTAAATATGCATATGTGTTTATCTCCAAATTAATTCTAGATGACTAACGGAGGTTATAAGGGTTTGTAAGTATATATGAGCCGTTCCACGAGAAAACCAACAGTATGGACTCTGCGTAATGTATCGACCAAGATGAGCCTGCGCAATCCGCGCAGGCTAATCCGGGCCGACATATTCCGTCTCAGGGGGATAGAAGTATAGAGTAATGATTCCTTAAGTTGAAAATCCACAGGAGGCGAAAAGTGTCTGCCCGGATAAGCCTGCGCGGCATGCTTAGACTGACCCGGTTAGATGATTTACGCTGAGTCCACAATGTTGTTTTTCTCGCGGAACGGCTCATGTATGCATTTCCCCATTTAATACTATGCGTACATCTTTGTACAAAGGTCAATGGCTTTACACTGTTGTCAAGAAACAGTATATGCTGAACGCATGCAACAGCGAATCGTCGAGACAATTGCCTAACTATATAACGATGAACGCATGCAACAGCGAACCGTCAATATATTGCTAGAGTATTGTCAAGTAACATTAATGCTGAAAGCATGAAACAGTGAATCGTTAAAACAATGACTTGCTAGTGTCAAGTTAAAATAATGCTGAACGCACGAAACAGAGAATCCTCCAGACCTTGGTTGACTATTGTTAAGTTACAATATATGCTGAACGCATGAAACAGCGAATCGTCATGAAATTGTCTTTAAGTAATGATGTAAGAAACAAGTCCATTTCTACTATGCATTCTATGATGTATGCAGGGTAGGTACAAACAAACTCTCTGGTAGCAATGCGATTATATTGGACCCGCTTTTATGGAATATGTGTTAACTTAAATGAGGCTATATTTCTAGCTTTCTTCTAACACATGTATTTGGAAACTTTTAGAGAACGGTTACAATATGGTTAACACGGAATGTACAAGTATCGAACTCAATTGTTCTTTAAGTTTAACTAAACACACAGGGTCGCGTGTCGTGTTATTATGTTCAATGCAACGTTTTTTAATAGAGAAATCCGCGAGCTAAACTGGTCAACATTCATTTGTGGATTTCTGCATTTAAAATACCAGTTTGGAAGTCGCTTGTTTCTGTTATAAACATCGATTACATAATGCTCATTGTAAGAACGCACAACATAAAGACGCACTTAGGTAGCGGCAGTAATTATAAACACACTATATTATGGAACGCCTTTACTGTCTTACTATGTTGTATTGTATTATACGCCGTACATTTTCATGTATACGAGGTACATATTTCATTTGACGTGGTACATTTTACATGATATGCAGTGCAATTTGTATAATATATCGTGGTTATTTAATAATATGAAGTGCACAAGTATGAAGATACAGTAGAATAACCATTATATAGTGTGCAAACAACGTCATATGCAATACAAACAACATTATTTGCAGTCTATTCTCCAATACGTGTGATGGTACTTTGATTATATGCGGTGGTTTAAACTTTATACGCGGTACATCTACATTGGGGATGATCATACTTTCCGGCATTCTCCGGAATAATTTCCGGAAATTACCGAGCATGACAGATAGGTTTGAACATTAACACCGTCTAATCCATTTCAAAAAGGTATTGTGGAACAATCTATATGAAAAGTGCACACATTTTCTAAATAGACAAGATGTAGAATGTCGTCTATGCAGGCGATCTCTGATTGCTGAAGCAGACAACTCTTGAAATCATTATGGCAAAAGGATAAATTGCTCATCTTGAGAAATTTCTCCATTTGTCACAATGCATTCAACTAACCCCTCTTCAATAATCATACTTTCATTTATTAAGATTTTCTATAGTTTTGCCTTTTAACGTCATCTGATGCATACTTGTTGTATTACGGAAAAGATTTAAAAATGTGTTTAGGTTACCACTTTATGGTAATGTTCCCTCATAAAAACAACTTTAAATTCCTCAGCAGCTTCTGGAAGAAAGAGAAATAACTTGAAAAGTGATTTACATGATATATTTGATTTTGTCATTGGGAAAAGGCATAACTTCGGTTTTTTTTCCCCAGGAAAGTGTAGGTCTTATCATAATCCTCACAAGTTGAGTGATGCTTCTCATAAGCATACGTAAGTACATGTAATATTATAGTGCTATAACATAAAACTCCGTTGACAAGCACTCGAGCTTGTGAGAGGTCATTTATTATTGGACTAGTAATATTCAGACTTTAGATTTTGATCATCATGCCGAATGAACAGACCAATTTAGTCTAGAGCGGATTTCATTGCAGACGACGACATTCTGCCACTCGTGTATTCAGAACATGTGTACACATCTATTTATAAATTATTCAAGCGCTTTTTTTAAAATTGAGTAAACGGTGTAAATGTTAATATCTATCTTTCTGACTCGGTATTTTCCGGATAAATAATAACGGAGAATGCCGGAAAGTATGATCATCCTAGTGCAAAATGCACCGCATATAAAGCTGTTTACACCATGTATAAATAAGAATGGACCGAACATATTGCCAAATGCATTGCGTACTATGATTGTTTATGAACACATACATAATATTTCACCAGGTATAAAGATACGTGCAGGCACTTCATATATTAAAACATACACCGCATCTGTTGACCAACATACAACGTATAAATGTAAAACTACTGCATACACAAACAAATACACCACATATAATGTCATTTGTACTGCATAGTATATAGTTTGCATTGCACATAACGTTTTTTGTACAACGTATAATGGTTATTCTACTGTTTAAACACTATTGTGCACTGCATATTATTCAATAATCACCACACATAATAGAAAAGGCACTGCATATCATGAATAATGTAACACGTCAAATGAAATATGTACCTCATATACGTGAAAATGTACTGCGTATAATACAATACAACATACTAAGACAGTAAAGGCGTTCCATACTATATCATGTTTCACCTTTTCAAAGGTTTCTGTCCGCAAGAGAACACGGAAATTAGTGTTTGTTTACACAAACAATCGGAAGTATTTAAATACGACATAGGATATGATGAATTTTTGTTGTCTTTGATTGAACACGATATTCAGTTTCAATTTAAGTACAGGAAACCGAACATATGTTTGGTGCTAGATAGGTACATATGTACATCAGCACTATTGTGTGTTTCCCTAGTATTTTTTTAATTAAAGGGCGTCGAAATTAGTATTGGTTTGAATATGGTAGCCATATTGGAATTTGTGTGTAGGATTTGCTAACACAATCATTGATTACAATACATAAAAAAACAAATAGATCAACATGTCATGTTCGTGATGGCGAGAATTGTTTTATTTATAGTAATACGACATAGGATATGATGAATGTTTGTTGTCTCTGATTGGACACGATATTCAGTTTCAATTTAAGTACAGGAAACCGAACATATGTTTGGCGCTAGATAGGTACATATGTATATCGGCACTATTGTGTGCGTCCCTCGTATTTTCTTTCATTAAAGGGCATCGAAATTAGTATTGGTTTGAATATGGTAGCTATACTGGAATTATAATATGTTTGTAGGATTTGCTAACATAATCATTGATTACAAATACAAAAAAAAAAAAAGAAGCTCAACATGTAATGTTCGTGATGGCGAGAACTGTTTTATTATTTCAATATCTTTGGTAAGGGGGGATTTTACAACTACACAAGTTAATAAGAAAGTCCCATTACTTTTGGATCACCCCTCGTATATATATATATATATATATATATATATATATATGACGTTGTCAGAGGAAATAGTCACATTGTGAAATGTCTACAATGTTGTTAAATTATCAGATACATTTTTTGTTTGTTATAAAGATATCGAAAATTCCACATCATGACATTACGTTGTAGATAGTCGTAACAATACATATAGTCGTAACAATACATATAATCGTAACAATACATATAGTCGTAACAATACATATGGTCGTAACAATACATATAGTCGTAACAATACATGTATTCGTAACAATACATATAGTCGTAACAATACAGATACATGAGACGCGTCGAATGATATGCGATTTAAATGCATAAGCTGACAGTCAAAACGCATGCGAACCTGTGCATCCTTACAGTCTCATCCCAAATCGTCATTGTCCGTCTATACGTACTTTAGTCCTCGAGGTATCGATGAATAAAAACTAGAACTGTAAACTAATTGATTTACATCAATTTTCCATTCATATGATCCCGTTAACCTTTTCCCACCTGCAGACGTATTTTGACGCAATATCAGCAGACGACTTTTGAAAACATCGTGGCCAAAGGTGAAATTGCTCTTGAAGAGCAATTTCTCCTTTGGCCACAATGTTTTCAATTTTATTTAACAATTAAGCTATCTTTTAAGGAGATATTTCGTTTTTTTGTCACTATGTTTTCAAAGCCGTATGCTGCAGATTTGTTGTATATGGGAAAGGGTTAAGGAAAGTCAATAAGACCCCTGATTGCCGTAAGCGGCTGACATAATTATGAAGCCAGATCGTCATATTGTTTTTATTCCTCAACAGGCCCTGGAAATATGAATTCGATTAAGCAGACACCGGAAGTATCAATTTCAGTTTTTGTTTGACACGTTTTGTCGATCTTGGTGGATATTGCGTAGCAGACCCCGGAAATGTCTATTGCATTATTTTGTTGTTGACACTTTTTGACGATCGTAAGGGATATTGCACAGGTTTAATGCAGACACGAGCTGTCTTATCAAAGGGATGTGAGTTCGAATTCCAGCTCCCGCAATCATTATTTACGACGTTATTCGTTCATCTATAGCGAATGTTTCCCCACCCCCCCCCCCCCCCCCGCATGTTTTCAAAGTCGGCTGCTACATATGTGTTGCATGTGGGAAATGACTATCCGGATAGTATTCCATCATCTTGCAGAAAGAGCGATAACGTTTGAATTGGCATAACCTCCGTTTATCTTTATTCTTCAGGAAGGAATGAAGTCGTTAATGGGATTAAGTCTTATAAATAACGAGTCTGTCTCTGAGTGCAGAACGGTTTATCCCGAGATGGCAGTTGGCTGTAAGTTCCTTTAACCTTTCCGATACTAGTGGTACCAGGAATTATATACTAGTGGTACCAGGAATTTTCCGTGGATGAGTGGTAATCGTCGGGGATTTGGAACCGAGTGTCCCATGTTCGATCCCCAGTCGCAGCGACACTCATGGATGAGTGCCATTGGGCAAGGCATGAGGACTAACCTAGTACTAGTTTGTTTACCCAGGGATCATTAGAACTGTTGCCGTGATATAACTGAAATAAGGTTCAAAACGGCGTAAAACTCAATGAAACAAACAAATACTTGCGGTACCCACTGATCCTCTGATAACCGCCATTAAACTCACCGTATAACTGAAACAGTCTATTATAATCCGAATAAATGACAATTCTAATTTAAGTCATTTTAGTATATCGCCAACACAAAACCTTCAACATGTGCCAATATTTAAAACGAACATTGGTGTTATTCAAACGGTGTCGAAATCGATCAGTCAGACGTTTCTAACGTGACATTCAAAATTTCCAAGGCTTCACTATTTTCCTCCACTGGCGGTAATTTTGAAATTAAAATATATTTTTTGATATATCGAGGGCTTGGTGTGAAACGGTTATAACTAAAATTGGTATTTTTTCTTAATCGTGTCGCCATGAAGTCTTTATAAGCGTTAAAATCATTTTTCTTGGTAAACAATTTGAATTTAGTTGCCATTGCTCGTTCTGAGCAATGATACCTAAATTTGCATTGTTTACAAAGGGGTCAAAATTGCCCCTAATTCAGGGTTTTCAAAATAGGTTTTTAGTTACAACCGTTTCACGCAAAGCCCTCGATATGGTGAAAATAGAAAGATGAAATAAAAAATCATTAAATAACTACATGTACTAATAATCTTAAACCTAGCAGCCGATATAAGCAGGCATTTGGTAATTCAAAAGGAAAAAGTGAACAGACGGAAGGACAGACGACGAAGACGACGGACGCCGAACGCCGACCGGTTAATGGTCACAAAGGCTTAGTCCGCACTCCGTGCTAAGATGAGCTATACACCATCTATGATGGATATTACGCAAACTCGCAGTACTGACTGATAACGGTTGATGTATTGTTCGGATCGTTTATCTTATTCCTTCAGCGAAGACAGAATCTTTATACAGCAACAAACCGTGTGATTTACGTGTCTCGCCATGAATATTGATCAGATTATTGAGTCGTGAAAACGGTTTGAATACCAACAAATGAGCATCGCAAAAATCGGAATGGTATTTTTTTTTAGCAAATTCGAATAGTGAAGTCTAGGATGATCCTGTGCATACGTACAGTCTCACCAAAGTGTTATCAGTGCATCGAGATGTATAATATACACCGGTGTAAATGTCCGAAATAATTTACAAAGATGAAGTGATGAAAGGCTTAACCCTTTATCTCATGTAGACGCTTTCTGACGCCTCTGCAGCAGACTGATTTTTGAAAACATAGTCACCGTTAGTGACAAAAGAAGAAATTGCTCAAAAAATGTTTACCAGTTTTAGTCATAGGTTATCCATTCAATTATGGAGATTTTCTATTTTATGACAAAATATATTCAAAGTCGTCTGCTGCAGAATTGACGTATGAGGGAAAGGGTTAAAACAACCTAGTAAGTCAGTTTTAAAATTATTTAAGATTTACCAATATGATTACAAAAGGAATATTGAAAAAAAAAAACGTCTCCACTTATTTATTGCAATGTACTCTTTAGATTTGGCTATTCTAAAATGTAATTGGTTTGGAAAAATTAGAAAGATAATCAGTGACATTTTCTCGTCAACCATTAATTCATTTAAGACGTATGTCGAAGAGGCGTCAAACGGCGCCTGGATGTAGATGAATCTTAGTGTAAACCATACTCTGAAATTGTATATCGTGACTTTAGCCATGCCACTTAAGCAAGTAATATCAAGTCATTGTCACTGTCGGGCGTAATCTTCTCTTTTGTTATATGCTCATAGACAATAAATAAATTGTTGAAGACGTAATAAATGGTCTGCTTTAGCAATTTAACCCTTTCCCTGAAATTGAAGCGCTTATACGCATCTTTAATATGCAAAAAATATTGTGAACAAAATAATGTCAATGAATAATTTCTTTAGTTAGCCCGTAGTCATCTGGTCGTCTAAGATTCACACACTAGTTTGTCAGATTCTATCTATTCATTTAGAACTTTTTCTCATCATGAAAGAAACAAACATATGCTCATTTTTCCACAATATTTTCCACTTTTAGTCATATGTTATCCATTCAATTATACAGATTTTCTATTTTTCGACAAAATATGTTCAAAAACGTCTGCTGCAGAATTGTCGTATGCGGAAAAGGTTTAACCCTTTCCCTCATATAGACGCTTTCTGACGCCTCTGCAGCAGACGGCTTTTTGAAAACATAGTGACAAAAGAAGAAATTGCTCAAGACGTGCAATTTCTCCTTATGCCACAATGTTTTCCACTTTTTGTCATTTAGGTTATCCATTCACATACAGAGATTTTCTATGTTTTGACAAAATACGTTCAAAGTCGTCTGCTGCAGAATTGTCGTATGAGGGAAAGGGTTAAAGCAGACGGCGTTTTGAAAACATAGTGACAAAAGAAGAAATTGCACAGAACGTGCAATTTCTCCTTTTGTCACAATGTTTTCCACTTTTAGTCATAGGTTATACATCTGACAAAATACGTTCAAAGTCGTCTGCTGCAGAATTATCGTATGAGGGAAAGGTTTAAGCAAAAGAAAACTGAAGCGATACCCCCATTAAACCATTAGTTATGGTGTTAAGAACCTAACACCTTTTCCTGATAAGCGCATTGCCAGACGAATTATCAGTTAATTTGTTTTCCTTCCCTAACATTTCGGAACTTCTCGAGCACTTTGCAGAACAGTACTTCGATGGTTAGAGGACTTTATTCATTTAACCCTTTCTCACATCCAACACATCTTCAGCAGACGACTTTAACGCTTTCAGCGCCGAATTGTTTAAAGTAGACTCTTCCATGTTCAAATTCGGGCGACTCTATTTCACATGTTATACGAGTTTTGGATTATTTGGATAACTACAAGGCAAACAATGCTGATTTCATGTGAGACAGCTCGTCACGAGCTGACTCACCTGAATCAGTATTGTTTGAAAAAAGCTCAATATTGCCTTTGGCGCTGAAAGTGTTAAATACATCTAAACAAAACTATGAACATTATCTGAAAGTATAATAATTGACTACAGTTGCTAACTTTTTGGTGAAGGGAAGAACCTGCTCATTATTAGCAATTTCTAATTGCCACATTGTTTTCAATGGCCGTCTTCTGCAGAGTCGTCAGAATTCGTCGGTGTGTGGGAAGGGTTAATAATATAGAAGACACATTGCACCTCTATCTCAAACACAAAACTTCGATTTGTTAATGCTTTACTGTTTTCTTGAAATGATTTCGAATGAAGTAAACTGTTGTTGTTATTTATTGTTGAAAGAAATATCTCTTCAAGTATCTTACATATAATAATAACCTGTAGATGCACGTGCCACTTTAAGTTTGAGATCTATTTTTAAGTTATGTCTCTAAGTTAAAGAGATACACATTTTACGAGTACATATCAACACGTCTTCTCAAATACCTAGCTTCTCTGGTGCAACATTACTTGTGTGTCCATTGGGTGTGTTGTTCAGGGAAGTTTGTATATGAACGAAGTTACTTTTGGGAGATCAGTAAATGGAAGGCATACAGATAGATAATGTGGACTAAACAACGTAACTGATACTGTGGACTCAACAACGTAACTGATAATGTGAACTAAACAACGTAACTGATAATGTGAACTAAACGACGTAACTGCTAATGTTAACTAAACAACGTAACTGATAATGTGGACTAAACAACGTAACTTAGAATGTGAACTAAACAACGTAATTGATAATGTGAACTAAACAACGTAACTGATAATGTAGACTAAACAACGTAACTGATAATGTGGACTAAACAACGTCACTTAGAATGTGGACTAAACAACGTAACTGATAATGTGAAACAACGTAACTGCTTATGTGAACTAACTTAGAATGTAGACTAAACAACGTAACTGATAATGTGAACTAAACAACGTAACTGATAATGTGAACTAAACAACGTAACTGATAATGTGAACTAAACAACGTAACTGATACTGTAGACTAAACAACGTAACTGCTAATGTGAACTAAACGACGTAACTGATAATGTGAACTAAACAACGTAACTGATAATGTGAACTAAACAACGTAACTGATAATGTGGACTAAACAACGTACCTGATAATGTAGACTAAACGACTTAACTGATAATGTGAACTAAACAACGTAACTGATAATGTAGACTAAACAACGTAACTGCTAATGTGAACTAGACGACGTAACTGATAATGTGAACTAAACAACGTAACTGATAATGTGAACTAAACAATGTAACTGAAAATGTGGACTAAACAACGTACCTGATAATGTAGACTAAACGACGTAACTGATAATGTGAACTAAACGACGTAACTTAGAATGTGAACTAAACGGCGTAACTGATAATGTGAACTAAACAACGTAACTGATAATGTGAATTAATCAACGTAACTGATAATGTGAACTTAACAACGTTACAGATAATGTGAACTAAACAACGTAACTGATAATGTGAACTAAACAACGTAACTGATAATGTGAACTAAACAATGTAACTGATAATGTGAACTAAACAACGTAACTGGTAATGTGAACCAAACAAAGTAACTGATAATGTGAACTAAACAACGTAACTAATAATGTGAACTAAACAACGTAACTGATACTGTGGACTAAACAACGTAACTGTCACGACTGAGATAAACATGCAGTCCCAGTTTGGTCTTCATTGTACGGCTCTAGTTTATCAAAGCTTTTCATGCATATGAACTATTTCATCAAACAAGCTTAAACCAACTTTTTAAATAATGCGATAATTTTGCCTCTTTGTTAAAACATGTTCTATACGCAATAGAACCGCACTCCAAACCAGTAAAGCGTGATAAGAATCTGTATGCCTTTATGTTTTATGTCAGGAATAGACAATTGGCGCAAATAATACGTTATGGTGCCGGTTATTTCTGCATTTGAAATGCTTGTGGTACATTCTTTCTTCATAAGACGGTTGAACAAGTGTAGCTCAACAAAATTATCGGTTACTCACCTAGCTTTCTTAAGATATCCATGCATAGTGCTTGTCTTGTCAATCATCGTGTCAATGCAATCCAGGAAGTCAGCTGCAACGTCTTTCATTGTGATCACGGAGAAGTCCGTCCAGTTATACCGTTCAAATATCTCAAACATCGCATTGCACTCGTGGTATACGGTGGGCGCCATCTGCAGTACCATGCTATGCTCACTGGACTGAAATAAAGAAGAGACAAAGTCGTTTAGTCATTTGAGCCGTCCCACGAGAAAACCAACATTATGGCCTCTGCAAAATGTATCAACCCAGATCAGCCTGCGCGCCGACACATTCCGTCTCAGGGGTATATAGATATAGAGTAATGATTCATGAAACAGAAAATCCACAAGAGGCGAAACGTGTCCGTCCGGGTTAGCCTGCGCTGAGTCCACAATGTTGTTTTTTTCGCATGACGGCTCATTTGTCTGATGCAGACATGATTTGGCACCTTTGAAGCAGACGACTTTTGACTTTTGTCAACACTTTCTAAACATGGGCGCCAGTTTATGATTCATTGCTGTTTAGTTAAATAAAGATCACCAATCTTATTTTACTTAACAATAATTGACGGTATAAAACAGAGCTCGCAAAATGTAAGGTCAAATTAAAAACTCAAAATCGAATTACTTAAACACCGCGCTAATACTGTGTTTAACCAATGCGCAGGACGTAAACGTCCAATAAGGTCGAGGCTGACTTATTCAAACCAATTAAATCTCATTGAACATGTGTTTATACATTAACAATTTGCGCTAGGTGCACTAGACATAATCCTAGTTTTGTCAAGTTTAGTCATAAAACCATATAGTTTACAGTTTGCTTAACATTGACTGCAACTATAATGTTTCAAAGAAGCTGAAGTTTCTTAATTTGTTACCAATAAACGGTTTAAAATCTGCTCTAACTAGATCAATTTAAAAAAACCAAAAACAAAACACATAGGTGCTTAAATATTTTAAAAACATATATTAAGGTTTATTGTCTTTTGGAAGGAGATCGGGAAGTCTATTCTCCTTCCAGTTAAGCAGAAGTATGTAACAAAGACGGGAGTATATTAACAAAATATACGAAGTTATTTTAAAAAGGTTTAAATGTAATTTTATATTCATGTATTCAAATGTTTCATGTGAACTTTTTAACGACTATCCTTTTTAAGATTTAGCAGATGTAGGCGAATTATTAGAGTTCCTTGTTCGAATATGGCAATGGGATTAACTACCCGAGTCTAACGATCGAAATGTCCTATAGCCATTGTACTCGAGAGTTAACTCCCTTCTTAAATTCAATTCTGAATAAGCAAATTAAAGAAAATATCAAAATTGAGCATTTTTGAAATTAAAAGATAAAGTTCACATGTATAGTCAACATATAGCAAGAATACAATGGACAGAATGAAGAAAACTGTATGGGGGAGCAACGCTTTAAGTTTAGAAATTCGAGAGATTGTTATAAATAGATAAAAAATCGGGGCCGTAAACCAAACAATTAAACAAACTCGGCCTAGGAGCTCGTCAGGGTCGTGAATCAAACTTTTAATAAAAGCGTAGCCTACGAAGTTGAGGAAAAGTTATTAAATTCAAATTAAATGTGTCTAAAGATTTGAAATAACGGTAAGAGACATACATATTTTGCATTTTTTTTGTTTCTTAAATCAGTCAATACAATTTATTGATTCATAAAGGTTGCTTTTTCTTAACAATATAATGTTGGTTGCTCCCTTTTCGATTACGTCACCCCATGGTACAAAATTGAAACCTATCCCATGCTGACGCCGCGCTTCCACACGGCGTCAATAAGTGATAGGATTTGGGGGAGAGATAGGAGGTTATTTCCACTTTAAAGAAGCCCGATTGTATCCGACTCGTTTATTTCTCACCTAATCGAGCTATTTCTCAGTCAAAACGGATGTCCTTGATTGTTGTTTCCGTCAAATGTCCATAATCGCATTACAGCTAATACTCCAGCCGCTGAGAGTGTTCAGTGGGAGTGGGAGTGTGTGTGGGGGAGATATATATATAGAGATAGAAAGAGGAGAGAGAGAAAGAGAGAGAAGAGAGAGAGAGAGAGAGAGAGAGAGAGAGAGAGAGAGAGATAGAGAGAGAGAGAGATGAGAGGAGAGAGAGTTAGAGAGAGAGAGAGAGAGAGAGAGAGAGGAGAGAGAGAGAGAGAGAGAGAGAGAGAGAGAGAGAGAGAGAGAGAGAGAGAGAGGAGAGAGAGAGAGAGAGAGAGAGAGAGAGAGAGAGAGAGAGGAGAGAGAGAGAGTGAGAGACGAGACAGACAGACAGACAGACAGACAGACAGACAGAATTTATTGGCTGTGACAAGCCATTTTTGTTATTTCTTTCTGAATAAGGCCATTGGCCTGATGTCTTTTCTGTTCAATGTATACCATATTACCGATGACAATTCCTCATCCGACCAAAGAAAATATTTAATTCGTTATGCACAATTTGTGATTGACTTCCTGTGCTAGTCCATGAGTAATGGTTTTGATATTGTGTGATCAATTTCTTATTGAATCAAACACTATTTAAACAAAAACTGCCAACAACATATCTACATAATACAGAAATAAGTACCATATTTCCCGGAACTCTTTTGAACATCCATAGTATGTGTCATTCTACCACCGTGTGCAACTATTTTCTACGATCGAGATACATTTGATGAGACGTTAAAATAGATTGTGATATTATTTTGTCTCAAGGTAGAATACTCAACACAACATGAGCTTCGGAAATGGCTGGAGTTTGCTAAATTTGAAACGGATATATTATTTACTAAGTTTAAAATGCCTGGAGTTT